>UELU01131583.1:0-28997 GCA_900490025.1 Megastigmus dorsalis
GTTCATGCGTGTGTGTGTATTCGTATAAGGTAAGTCGGGTCGGTGTTCGGATCGGATAGCAATCGAAGTGTATCTCTGCGCGCGTGCGATTGAAAATTCAAGATCTTTCTATTACGGAGCTCTTAATTTATTTCCGTCGCTTTCGCCTCGGTCATTCGTATGCACTTGACCCCCTTTATCACCTATTAACGTGTTCTTATTGTTTCGATTAATTATATATATGTATATATTAATTGTGACGTTATTTATTAAGCGCATGTTTACAGCTCAAACACAATTGATTCTATAAATTGAACGCGGCACATCGCTTATTCAGTTTAAAATTCAAATCAATGTAATCATCACAGAGTTTCTTCTCGAGGCCTATACTTAACAATTACACCGTTTGATTTATCCGGCAAGTCGATACGTATACACACAATTCACGATCGCAATCGAATGTTGAAATTGTCCTATAGGTATACAGCGGCGCGCGCGGTCATTTCTAAATATAGAAAAAACGCGAGTAAAAAAATCGTAAATCAAGTCGTCCCGTGGCAAATGCTCACATATGTTTACTAAAATAGAAACAATTAATACAAGCATGGGTTAACCGTCGGACGTCGCAATCGCGCTCGAGGAACATTCTTCTCATCGGTATATAAAAGTTATCACAGGCGAAGGTGCACAAGCGCGCGCAACATTATGCCGCACATGCACAACATTATGCCAGCGACAAAGAAAGATAAATTATCTCGCAATCTTATTTTTACGGATGATCGTGTATAGTGTTAGAAGATGGACAAAGCTCGTCGTCTCTCTTACACATGTGTATATATATAGGAATATTGTCGTAGTCCAGTCGTGTCGCAACGACTTCTCGCGCCTGTACGCGAGCTCAAAATGCGCTTTTACGCGCGTGGCGGCGGCAGCGGTCTCGTGCGGTGTACATTAACGTCTCGCGAGCGATGCACCGTACAGAGGCGATGCACGAATGCTAAATCACTCTACGGTCTAAGCTGCGTTCTTAGTGTGTATATATACACATATACTTACCTATACGTAGAAATGCCACGCGCGCACAGAAGCTTTCAGCTGTTTGTGTGCACATGGATACACTTAGAGGGTTAGTAACGCCGTGTAATTATTATCGTTTCTTGTCTATCGTCTTGCGCCGCGCGAGCTGAATTATGGTTTTGTCGAGACAATGGACGTATCGCGTTTTTTATATTTGCCAAACGCGAAATTTACTTATTTCCCATGACGTACGCTAGCGATTTATTTGCGTTTGTAGTCCAGTTGAGTGTGTGCTACACCTGCAACAAATACTCCGAATAACTTCATTATTGGAGCGTTTCTCTTTATACTGTGCGCTATTAACTTATTAACGATGAGATATCTTATTCTTAGGCTCGTTTCTTTGAACGCTCTATTAATGTTTGAATGCCAAATGCTGAATTACTTTTCAACTACCTTAACGGAGCAGTTAGTCTGGGTCTTTGTATAGGAAAAAAAAAGAAAAAACTGAAAACGAAATGTTTTTTCTGCACTAATATCGAGCCACGCCATTTTTATAGGTGTTTAAAAATAAACCGCACAGACGATAAATAATTAACGATCATTACTATATTTGCGTTGTAATAGAATCGCATACTACAGCTCGCACCGATAAACACCGAGGCATTAAAAGCTAGCTTACTTACGCTGATTTACGATTCAATTTACAATTTTGTCCGCTGCAGCGCTTTCTCGCACCTCAGCTCTGTCCGCGCGCGCTTGCAGAAACAAAACACGCAGCATACATTCCAGTTTTTCCCCTTCGCGTTATATGCACAGGAGCAAGAGCGAGCACAAACTCGCCGTTTTAACACAGCTTCTCTGATCGTTCTACGAATGCACGCGCCGCGAAATTTACTCGAATAAACCCTATAGATCCGCGTGCGCGCGCGCCGCAGATAACAATTCCTAATTAAATGTTAAGAGGCCACTCGGCGGCCAGCCACTTTACGGCGGACATAAATCAGTAGGTCGCAAGCGCCCCTACGACCAACGAATCGCACTTATCGATTAATGCGCGCTGGACGCGAGCTTCGTGCCAGCCTAAGTGTGCGCCTGTGTGTGGGTGTGTAATAGCAGCGAGTAATTAAATAAGTCGTGTTTGACCGTCACGTAGCTGCGCGTGTGTTACCGGTGAGGCGCGATTTATATCGGCTGACCAAGTTGAGTCGTAAAGTTGGAGGATGAGTTGCGTGCGTGCATTTGCTGAAAAGATAATGGAGGGACGGATTTTACGTCGCGGGTGAAATCGTTTCTACGCGCACAAAATGGACTGATCGATTTTTTAGTCTCGTTTTCAATTCCGAGATGTTTCGCTCTGTTACAATTGTGTAAGAATAGTGAATAAATATATTTAGTCTTTGCGTGCGATATAGTCTCTCTTTTAGATTTAAAGAGTGCACCTAAATTTGAATCAGCGAATGTTGGTACACTGTTTGACAAAAAGTGCATATACATACGTTTACATTGATTTATTCAAAGAAATTTGAATCGCAGCTGTAAAATTCACTGGGAAAATAGATTACGTACCCTGGCTTTTGATCAGTGGGCCAATTTTCACTTTTTCAGTGATTTTTCTCTGGTTCAAATTTATAAAGTGAAAGTATTTTTGCGAGTATGAATATTTATTCTATAAACATAAAACTAACGGTTTACTTACGTTTCAATCTACCACAAGTAAACGCGTTTTCGCTTGCTCAAAATTTTCACTCAATCGCGAGCTAAAGCAAGGTTATAAATATAATTTACCAAGAAATTGCTCTGTAAAAACCCCTCCGCAAATTAGTAGATATTTAATTTCAGTAATTAAGCAGTGAACCGCGTTGATTGCTTCCTCCTCCGCAACAGGACGCCCAGCGTGAACACAAAGGGAGCGATGCCTGGATCTCCCCACTTAAATATTTCAGATATATATCCAAGCGCACGGTCCCGTCAAAGGGTTGCCCCATATATATGTATACAGCACCGTCTCCTCGGCGAATATAAAAGAAAAAAGAAAGGGCTCTTTCGCTCGTTACGTCCCGGGGCATCAGCTGTTCCGCGTTAAGTCTCAACCCTTCCTTAATTAATTAAGTCGCTCGACAAAGACTCAGGTGTCTCGCCAAATCCCTTTCTTCCCGCCAGCCCTTCGCTTTAACCGCTCGCTACTCGATAATGGCCGGCATTATCATACACACGACCTACTTATAGACCATCGAGGGGGATCGTGAGATTTTCGAATTTTCCGAGAGGTGGAGTGAGAGGCAAAAGGCTCAGGTGCCACTGGACGTTTTCATCGATCCGAGAAATTCTTCTCTATAGATATATCTACAAAATTGAGAGCCAGGAGACAGAGAGAGAGAGAGAGATAGTGAGTCTTGTCTCTATTGATATGCGAATCGCGCGGCGGAGACTTTGGAAAGTTCGGGCAAAGTTTGCGCGGGAGAGAATATGCTGATCCGCGAAGCTGCAGTGTCGTAATTCAGGAATTCGCGCGAGCAGGCGGGGAATTTTCAATGCTTCCAAGCGTATGCAAACGCACGAATCCACTCTGTCGCCTGTGTCCGTGTGTGTGTCTTGAGTGTGTATAGTTTATCTACCCCGACTTCGCGGAAGCCGATATATAAAACTTGCGGTTTTATGCTTTTCGGAAAATTTTCAAGCGAGATGAGTTTTGTGTATACCCACTTGCTAAGGCTATTGTGGATAAGTAAAGGGTATCGTGAAAGGTTCGAGATCTAATACAATGGTATGGTCTGAATTTTCTTAGTGCACAAACAATGCGATTGATGTTTTATGTATAATGGTGAAATTGAAAAAAATCTATTTTGTGCAGTTTAGTAAGGTTTTGTACATGTATTGTACAAAAAATTCGAAAATAAAGTACAAGTTTCAGTATAAAAAATTAAAGCTGTTCAAAAGTATATAAAATTTCTTATTTATGTTTTAAATTTTACAAAAAAAAATCACACTATCATAAAACGTAATTGAACCTTATAGTCTTTCAAAATATTTACATTCTCACCATGTCTGGATTTACCTTAGTGCATCGTTCAAAAATATTTTAAAAATACATATTTGCCAACAGAGCATTTAAAAGGTAAGTTTTTCTGCCAAGTTAAGCAACTCTCCGTCGTATGCATATATATTTATACTGATATAACCAAGCGATCAAGTCATCGTCCAATTAAATTTCCTCAAGCTCATTGACCCGTCAGTGCAAATTGTGATAAAAAAAGGCGGAGACCAAACGATCCAGAACTTTCTGTAAATACAAACTCTCGCAGCATCGCTCCTCGCGTACTATCGTAAATTATTTGACGAAGTGGATCAGCGATGTATCGCAGATACGGTAGCCGTTCTCGTCGTCGTCTATATATATATACGGAAGTACGACGCCTGCACCACGTTCGATAAGGAATATTATCAGTGAGAAGCGCAGCGCGCACTGCTGTCTCGTCTTGCCGTGAGAAAGTTTACACGACGATTAGATCGTGACGACGAGAGCAGACCTGGTGTACGCACTTATGTGTTTTTCTTGCGCTCGATCGCGCGACGTTGTATTTATAACAGCGGGTAAATACGAAGACTGGAATGGACGTGTTTGTTTGTAGAAGGCGAAACCATTTTCGTCGTATACTGATTCAGAGTTTTTTTTATTGATGGATTAGCGGAATTCCTATACTGATGTTGAATGTTTCTCTTTATCTCGATGTCTTAACCTAATTTGATAATAATATATGCTTCCTACTGCAAGTGATTTTTCGAAATAATTCCAAGAAATACTATAAGCAATTTAATTCAGATATCAATACGCATTAAAATATTTCAAAACGTAAGAATAACAAGCTCCCTCTAAAATTACCAATTTTTATAAAGTATAAAATAAAATCAAATTGTTAAATACACTTGTACTTTAATAATACTAAATTTTTTATATATGTCCATATTAATAAATCAAAACTATAACGCCGGTCGCCTCTTATAATACTGTAACAAAACTCAACTTACTAAACATAATTAATGAACATGAAACACCAGCTACTAACTTCTTCAAATTTACGATTAATCCAAGCATTCTATTAGCTGAAATAAAGATATTACGCGCATTACGAAAGCCACAAACGACAAGACAAGTCCCATGTTTATTTCATAGAGTCTCGCTTGGAAATTAGTTTATTACGGGTTATTTTCTTTTTGCCACACGAAACTAAAATGTTCCTTATGAATGCTACAAAGTGCATGTGATTATTAGTGCAATTTCGCCCGACTATCGTATTTCATTCAAATTACGCGTCTTATAAATAAATAAATACACGCTTGCTGATGGCTCCGTAGACGCTCGCGCGTGTGCGCGCGCCTAGCCGTTATTTTAATCAATCGAGAAAGCGTAAATCTTAGCAATTATCCTGCCCCCCTCTGCGCGCGTACATTGTTACGACATTATCGCGATTGCGCTTCGCGTGTCGAGCCACTCTAGCCCCGAAATGCCCAGCCCTTCCCCCTCGCCCCTCCAGAGCCAAACGCGCTTTTGATTATCAAAGAGGAGCAAAAAAAGGCTCCGACCAGCTGGAAAAAAATTAAAAATCAAGCGATAAATTGCGCAATAAGGCCCCCGTAAAAACCTCTCTAATTTCGCCCCTTAATGTACTACTAAACTCGGAATTTCAAAATGCGCAAGTGCATAAAAATGATTATACGCGCGCCTGGTAATAAGTAAGAGTGCAGCCTCACAATAACCGCAACGTTTCCAACGCCGAGGAAAACTCCTGGGGGGAGAGAAAGAGAGAGAGATCGAGAGAGAGAGAGAGGTTTCGCAAGCGCCCCAGCCACGAATGCCGCATAAGAGCTCCCGTATGTACTCCGGCAATACGCAAAATGTAACGCGCGCAAGTGACGGCACGTGCGAGGCTCTCCTTCAAGGCTTGGTCTGTATGTATAACGCGCTGGGATATAATGGACAGAGCGGTAGTCCTTAAGGGTATTTAGTGGACTATTATTGAACTATATTTCTGATTTGTTGCGCAGACTTACCTGAGCAGCCATCGCTGTTAAGCATACGGCTCGGTTGAAAATTGTGTGTTTTCATAATGTTCGCGTTATAGTTGATATACCTCGAGTTGGAGGTATGCAAATAATGCGAATAAAGTAAGCTATTATGGGATGATTATGGTTGGAGGTTATGTAATTTTTATAGGAAAAAAATAGCGAGTGAAGTAATTTATATTCTATATAATAAAAATGAAGAATTTTCTTTAGTGCTTACGATTTTCAACGTTGAGTTTTAGTATGTGCTATTTGTTACAATATTAAATGCGATGATATTCGTGATTGAGCATTATTAAACCTTTAAAATATAAACATGAGCGACGTTTTTTTTTGCAATAATTGTTCTTGCGCTTTTATGTACATCATACCAATGTAAAAAGAATAAAATAAAGAGAATGAGAAGAAGTTATTCACGTTGGACAACCAGACGAAATTTCTACTCCACCCCAAAGTTACAGTCAAACACATAATTTTACCACCCCAAAGCCCAAAGCACGAAGCATCGTAACAGTCGTCACAGACGATATATCGAACGCATACGACTTTCGTTAGCCCTGAGCTCAATACAGAGCTCGCGCGCCGTTACGACTCGAACCTGCCGTACTTATGGCTATCTAAGTGACAGAGAAAGAGAAGAGAGACAGAGACAGAGACAGACAGAACGAGCTATAGAACGCAAAAGTACTAAAGTGACGGCTTAGTAGCACTTTAATGCCGGCGTAGTAGCGCCTATATACTGTCTCATAAAACTAATTGCATCAGACCTCGTTTATTTCACCTCCCGACGATATTCTTTTGCCTCGAAAAAGTTGCCCAACAATGCTAGAAAATTGCTTCGGTGCTGGTCGGTCAGTTGTTGTTGGGTTCATTGCTACCGACACCCCGAAGCACGCTAACTTATCGGTTCACGTGTCGGCGAAATTTTCATTTTTAAGTGCTACTTTATGGCTCGCTATTCCTATTGTTCTATAATATTGAAATTGTGCTTTTTTACGAGGAATGCGACTTTAGAATGTAAGAATCCTTTTTATACGGGTTTAAGACAATGATTGACGAAACTATGCAAACTTTTATGTTTATGATTAACGAGAAGTACGTCTTTTTGATTGAGTAAGGATAAAGCATAAACGATGCAGCAAATATAATTTTCTTTGTTGATATATTTAAAATTTGAAATTCTGTATCCAGTATACAACAAAGAAAATTTTTGAATCTATTAAAAAATACGTACATTGGTGAGTCCATTAGAAAAAGAACTATTATTTCAAACAAATATTATTTTCTTTTTTTGAAAATTAAATTGCACGAGCAAATATATCTTCGTTGATTTTGTCGAGAAGTCTACGTGCCTTGGTCTATGTACACATACGTAAGGTGCGTTAGTCCCTCTCGAGACAGCAATCGAACTGAGAGACGTTAAATTACTCGCCATCATTCGAGTGTTCAGTGTTTTTTCTCTTACGGAGACCACTAGACTTTTTCTATGCCATACGTAGTATACTGTTCACTCATGGATATTTATTGTTCAATTTGATTCTCTCAAGTTTTGGATAATTTGCTAATTACAATTACCATTTTATAATACATATAAATTTAAAATTTCGTGTTCCAATTGGACATTTTTCTTTATGTGATAATTTTAAATTAAAGCAGTGATTAATGTTCCTTAAAACCAATCCATTCATAGTTTATATTAAAAATTTAATATTCAATCATTTTTTACTACTTTTTTCTATTTATTATACAGATTTATATATTCTACAAAAGATTGTTTGCTTTATGGATTAAAATTATTCCTCGCGCTCATTTTAATAAACGACCTTAAATTAGAATTAAACGCAAATATAGTATACAAGATTACAAAATACTTCTCTTCAAAATTTCATCGTAAATTCTAGTTTCGCATCGCTATATCTCGCCCCATAACGATATACGATTTGGTTACGAAGTTACTCCAACTTGATCATTGAATTAACTGTGTACAATCAATTTTACCGAGCCCATATTACTAGGAGAGGGAATTTCTCGCGCACTCGGGTGCATTTGGACAAACCGTTTGATTCTAAAACCTAAAACCGCACAGAACGCAACCAATATATATTCCAGGAAGTCGATAGTTTTCTTACGTGCGGCTTATACGCGCTAATTCAGAAAATCGCGGTGTATAAGCCAGGCGAATCGTGAAAATCGATTATACTCGCACGCGCCCGCCGCGCGAAATGTGCACACCCAATTTTTGCACCTCAACAATCATCTAATTACGGGCGGCAATGACTTCTTACGCAACGCAGCTCGTGCAGCGCCGCGGGAAAACGTTTCGGCGTCGGTGGCCGCACAATATGCGCACTTTAAGGCTTTGCCACCATTTTGGATCTCACTATAAACCTCTTTATCTTGTGAAATTTTCACTTTTCTGCCACCTGATAATTATTCGTCTAGGATATCACACACCATACAAGTATATCAAAGTTTATGTCGGTTCTTATCAAAGTATCGCGTGTTTCAACTCATTAATTCACAAAAAAATTACTTTTTCTATACTAGTTTATTATTTTTGTTCATTTTCGAACTATTCATTCGAGACACAAAACAATGGACCATCAACTATGCCTATAGCCATAGAATATCGTGGTTGAACCTTTACACAGCTCTTTCACCTGCCAGACCAATGGCACGTACACATTATGCGTCTACCGGTGAAATCAATGGAGGTGGCGTCGGGATAATGTTATTATATACATATCGAGGCAGACCAGTGCATTCGCGCCCCATACAATTTAGCGCGCGTGCGGCGTAAATCACTTTTTCGCTAAGGCATAATCCGGATCAATCGACCGCGCGGATATACACATCGACCAAGCTATGCTATACGATAGCACCGAATCGGAAAGTATAATTTTCGTGTGTATATACTTGGTGCAGCAGGATGGCCAGTATGAGAGATCGACTTTCGCGATACACGGGATATATTATGCTCATGAGCCACTCGGCCACAAGTGTATAATAGGCGTGCAGATGCGGAAGCTGTGCGAGCGGGTATAGCTGCCCTTTCGCGATCTCCACAATTTGTTGATCGAAACGAGATGGAAAGAGGTTGAGTGTAGAGCGATAGAGGCTCGAGGTATGGTTGGATCGCTATGCCGCTGCGCATATCGCGAGTGAACAATTGAGCTGTTTAGATTTGTAGTTGCTGGCGATCGACGTCGTTATGTTTGTTAAGAATGTAAAAACGGACCTGGTGATTTGCTATTTAGATGAAAATTGTAAATGCAGATTGGAGGAGTTAAAGTTAACAACGATAATTCGTACTTTTGTGTATGTGTACTGGTTTTTCGCAACCCAAAATATACTGTGTCTGGTATACTTTAACCACAATTCATGGTAGTCAATTATTGCAATTAAAATGTCGAAACTTGGATTTCTTTATTATTTTTAGGGTTCAACGATAATTATAAGGTATGCGCATAGGCTTGTACGTTGTGTGGTAGCTTAATTTGACGAGGATATTGTTTTTCAAAATAACTTGAAATACGTCTGACATCCGGGTTATCAATTTTGCTAAAAGTGAAGTGGTGTATTTCCATATCAAATCATTAAATAATTTTTAGGAAAATCATTGTTAACAACGGCATTTAGAAATTTGATACTAAAGCTAATTCATTCAGGGAAGCGGCATTTTACACGATTTTATTCGATTCAAAGAATACAAACTCTCCTAACAGAATGCAGCCAACTATAATGTTTCCATTTATCTCTTAGTATAAGTATAAGATACTCGATAACATTTTGTAAGTGTATGTATGTTTCATTATAGGAGAAATATATTAAAAATATAATTATTGCCTTGTTTAAAATGGGCATAAAGCTAGATTTAGCAATCGTTTTATTAAGAAGTATATTTTCGCTCCTAATACGGCCTCCCCATGCATAAAAAAAATATGAATCTCAATTATGGGATCTTCACCTTACTCTTACTTCATAAAACAAGATGATGAGAAGAGTTAGGGCGCTAATTATGGGTATCTCTGCGAGTCTCCCTGGACCAAAAATTGTTTTACGAGTCTGAACGCGTTTTACGAGTTCGCCTAGCACTCGCGCTTCGATTCTAACTTGTATATATACACGTATATGTATATATCCGATGGCGCGATGCATATGTATTCCTCCTCGCGTGAAACACAATATCTCGCGAGCAAAAGAATTTCACTCGGGATTGCGCAATCATTACTTCGTACTTAAACTAGAAAGATTGCTTTTAAAAGTTTAATAATCACACGGTATAGGGATGCTTCAGGTTGCAAAACTAAAGTTGTACAGGAATTGTGTAATAGTCCGTGGCTTTGTAACTTTTAAATCTTTTAAAAGTTGAGCTTTACTGATTAAAAATCCTGAATCTGTTTTATGTTTGTTATACGTGATTTTATTTTAAGCAGCAAACAATTAAATTCGGCTGCTTCAAATCCTCTAAATATAGAAATGATTGCTTATTCCAACAAACGAAGAAAAAAGCAGGCCTCCATTGACGATGTGAAAAAAGACAGCTACCTATTTTTCAAAAGAAACATCTCCATAAAAATATGAGCCATAGCAAAAAATCGAACAGTTTATCAAGATCCTCCGTACAGCCAGTCTATATTTAGAATAATAAATTCACGCATATGCAGCGCGTCCTTTTCTTCCATCCACTCCTTCGGCATTTACAGCAGCGCGTAAACGGATATAATTGCTCGTTAAAATAAGGCCAGTAATTATTTCAACAAAGTTCCACATCTTCCGCTAAATTGCACGTCTTCGAGCTCGCTAACACCCTTTTTATCTATACACATCCTTCCATGCACCCGGGCAAACATACGATCCCCTATATATCCTACAATGTGCTGCACACACAGAGAGAAGACATCGGTGGCTGCAGATTAGCAAACGATATCGGGGCCAAGGTTACAGTGTACTAGCGCCTTAGCGAGCGCGCGCGCGCCTACCCGAGAACAATGAAATTTATGCAAGTCGAACTGCGTGACGGGCGCGCAGCCACGATATATATATGTATATACGTGCGATACCGTTTACCATTGGCCGGCGTTAACTGCAAAAAGTAGACGTGCGTACGCGCGGTTAATAAAGGTGATTGTTGGAGCTGGTGCGGCGCGCGCGGTCCTCGACACCTCGTCGGACGTCGGATATGAGGTGTCTTCCCTCTTTTTTTTCGCGCTCACTGAGCATCCCCGTTTCCGCTTCTCACGAGACCTCGAGATTTTTATCGCTGGAAAATCCTCGATCGGATTCTCTATACCGTGGCAATCACGTACTACTAATCTTTGCGGTGATTTTTTTAATGGTCATTCCGAGTACATAAAATGCCTTTCTTTTTTCTATCACGGTCGAGTCAATTCTTTATTTTGATGTTAATGGTAATGATGTTCCAAGAATATTGTTTAATCATGCATTGTTTATGTAATTTGATTCATTCTATCGGTTGCGTTAAATATATTTCATTTAAAACCTTGGGTCCATCATATAATAGAATTAAAAATAAGTAATATTAGTTTACATCACTGCACGTAAGTTATATTTTAGAACATAAAGTAGAACTGCAGTCTACACAAGGGTAACATATTGCTAGAAATTACAGTAGTAAAAATGATTGTATTTCGAAAATTACAGTGATACAATAAAGGTTACTATTAACCTTTTTGCATCATAGGAAACTAAATACATGTATAAGCACGCGATAGCAAGTTTAATTCGATAATTACATGTTCTCAACTGCAGCAGTATTCCTTTAGAGTATAATCGTGGCATGCATAAAGAACAATTCAAGTATAGATAAAAATCGATAACGAAGATCGATCGCTCTCGCGTACAAACACGAACAGATCACAATAGCATCAGCCTTCGACAGTGCACGCTGCTTACGTAACGCGATAACGGGCAATAAGATCTCGATATAGACGATACGAAAGTTTCGCGCACTTCCCCGCTTACATATAAGAAGTCCTTTCTTATTTCCTCAAAGACTCTCGGAACTCGTCGTCGACGCACTGCACTAGCGATTATGCAGATCAGCGCGCGCTTAACGCTCTTGCGCAATGACCGCTATACACGCGTATACAGCTATACAGTTGAATAACACGTTAATTACTAATTTGTGTATGTGTGTATGGTACATATGCGGCTCTCCTGTTATAATCGTCCGACTCGATCAAAGCCACTGTACCTATGGAGTTCGATACCTAAGTCAAATACTCGCTCAGCGCTTCTACGCATGACGTGATCGATCATATAGGCGCGTATATAATATGCATGTGCGTGTATGTTTGGCGGGACTGATTTACAGTGGCTGCAAGATCAGGACAATAACACACAACGGTACATTCTTTGCATGGGTTAAGCGATATATTTATAGCGTTGGGCGCGCGCCGTTTTGTCATTGCCGCGAGTCGCCACTGAGCTCTTGTATACGGTGCATATAAATATATATGGAGCATTCTGCGACGACTAGTATCTTCGAAAGATTTAATGTTCTGATCGGATTAAAGGGATTAGAAGAATTAGTAGCAACTGACATGTGTCTTTATTTGATTCGAATAGAAATTAATATTTATTTTCAATTATTGAAAAATTTAAAAGTCATGTCAGTGTAATTTTCGAATTAATGCAATAAAGTTAATAAATATCAACAAATAAGCAAGTGACATGGTATATTATTTATTTGTATTGTATGAGTAATAAAATAATTATGATGTATTAATGCACACACATATATATACACAAGTATTGATACAAATAATAGTTTATTTCAACTAAAATTTCCAGGCTACTTAATTTGTAAATTTAAAAAGTAATTTATTTTATCATCATTTTTCAATGCCCCGTATGAGATGGAATACTTCATGTGCACGCGCAAATACGTATTCATGCACAAAGCTACCTGCACACACATGTTATTAGCCGCGGTGTTTTCGCAATTATTAGCTTAATGCGATTGTTCGCCTCCTTATAATAATTCATACGCGAAAGAAATTTATCGTTCGTTGGATGTGTTCTCTCCTTCTTTCTCTCTTTTCAAACCTCGCGCTTGTGCAGATACACGTTCTTTAATGACTTTTCAGTGGCGCATAATGGAGAGAGTCGAACAGAAGCCCGCGGAGCGCTCGATGAATGGCAAGACCTTTGCTTACTCGAACGCTACGAAAATATGTCAATTTTTGTATAGGGTATATTATGCTACCGCTTGTATTCTCATTTCAAGCGATTTTTTTTCACTTTTCACGTTCTCCATCATTTAAAATGCAATGGTGTTTCTGTGCGCATTTTTTTACCGTTATATAGAGTCGCTTCAGGGGGAGATGGCGAGACGATTGCAAAAGGCTTTATTATTTATCGCTGCAGATTTGGCAACTGATGAGAGTGAATAAATTACTATATTGATGAAAATGGTGATTGGAAAAATTAAAAAGAGAGACAGTGTGATGGATACCTACAATTACTTGAGTAATGATAGCTTGCTTGCACGTGTGCCTTTTTTTTGCAAATCAATTCTTTCACATTGAAATCGTGATTTAGTGTGAAAAAGATCGCTTTATGGAACGGCTATCTAAATACAAACAGTTGCGAATAGCATTGTGCAGTGAGCAAATGTCTATGTTTTCAGCGCTCACGGTCTAGTCTATATCGGAGTGTTACATGTATACAGTGTCTGAAGTGTAAATATGCATTTTAAAAATCAGATCCCACTTGATAATTTGAACCATGTCTATAAGTTATTCATCCTATAACGAGTGGAAAATCGTTGCTATGAAATACTTTAGTACCAGTCAGTAAGTACTAAAATAAATACGAGGCAAAAAAAAAAGACAAAACGATAAGCGACCGATGACTCTCGGATATATATCTTATAGCGATTGTGCAGGCAACATTTTTCGCGCAGTACAGCAAGTACAGCGGCGCGAGGTTCGCTTTTCAATGGTTAGTGCGCGGAACGGTGAACCGGTAACTTGTTAAGGCATCGTAACTCCCGCGGGATAAATAGACGGTGGATAAAGGAGGGGAGAGAGAGGCGAGACTGATCGGGGCCGTTTCTCCGCTTGCGACATCTCGGAGGCTGCTGCTGCTGCTGTTACTGCTGAAGGCGCTTATATGCACTGCCGTTTTCCGCTCTTTGGCCTTAATTATGTACGGTTTTTATCACGAGGCACAGTTCATACATCGTAATGGGCGGACCTCGGGATTTTTGTTTGTTTATTATTGCTTCGAACTACTGCCCGATAATTAGAAAAGATTGAATAAATTGTAATAATTTTTACCAATAATATACTGTGGAAACCATTTCTTTTTTTCGGGAACTCCCTCGTTAACCTAGTTACTGCGCTATTTTACGGACATTAATTACAAAAGTTTAAATTGTGCTTAGTATTATTTTTTGAAAAGGCTTGATCGGTATGTACTTATTAATGAAATATGCGTGTTAAATTAAGAAACTTGAGTTGAAATATATTTGCCATTAAAGTATAATATAAATAAATCATGTACAATCAAAAGATCCAGTTAAGTAAGTATTAAGTTTATAAATTTATCATACAAAAAATGTTATAGCAATAAAATTTGTTTTGATTTTCGAATGTTTATGAATTACTCTTTTATATAGTTTTATTCCACTTTCCGAGTACGTGGATATGGAAAAGTCAGTATTTTTACTTTTGCTACAGATAATATTTTTTCTAACAGTGTTAAAAGTTTAAAAATCATAGTATACTAAATAGAAATCTGATTATGTTCAAGATCTGATTTCGTAGATAAATAAAGATTCGCCGTGCATAAATAAAAATCCTCAGTTATCATCTCTGAGTAATTGAAGGATAACTGTAAAACATTGAGACGCTAGATAAAGATTATCCTTCCGTAAAAGTTATGTGCTATAATTTCCATGCGTTCTTGCAGTAAACTATATAATTTTTTTCAACAGAACGCTCTTATGCTATAATTTTTTTAAATTATGTGAGAAAAAAAGCTGCAAGATAAGAAAAATCCCTGGACTGAAAACTAATCAAGCTCATTGCCATGTATGGACTTGTGATTCTCATTTTCAAAGAGGCGGGATATTTTTTCCTCCAACTTAGCCGTTGAGCAATCGATTGTTGACTCAAAAAATGTAAACGCTAAACTTTAATCGTCTGACAATAAACATATGGAAACGTAAGAGTCATGACATTGCGACAGACGTCATTCGCGAGGGACTTTTACTTTTCGAAGAGGCAATCATATTCTTATTTCATCCTCGCAGCTCTTGAAAAAAGACGCGCGCACATTTGCACGTGGTGTTTGCAAACGTTGAAATATACGCAAGACCATATACAAATGCAGTTCTGAACTTTCGTAAAATCCATAAAAGACAACAGTGCCGCCGCCTCGGCTCATTTGCACCGATGCCATCGACGCGGATCATTGATGCAAGGTTGCGATGGGACGCGGACCCACGATACTTTCGCATTCGTTATCTCGTCCCGTCTTCTTGATTTACGCACGCATTAAAGCATGTTTCTTTTAATAAAATGAAGCAAAAACAATATCTGCGCCGTCGAATTTTATGAAATGAGAAGTTGGTGCAGTCATCAAGTTAGTTCATGTAACATCTATATAGCTTCTAGTTTTTGGTTAAAATCATTCGCGATGAAATTGAACTCGTAAATTTATGGGAAAATTTCCTTAGACGTGTACTTGCGAAAATAATTGTTACAATTCCTCTATGAATAATAAATGCTTGCTCATCCCCTGCAGTGGCTCAGCATAAAAGTTGAATGCGCGCGGGAACTGACGCGGGCAAAAACAGTAGTGAATTTGGCACGAGAAACTCATATGTATTCATGGCGGCACGCCTGCAGCGCGCACTCGCTAAATAAATCCAGTCCGGGATGTATTGGCAAAAAAGGAAGAGTGCGAGTGAGAGAAAGACAGAGACAGAGAGAGAGAGGGGAAGGGTAAGCACTTGGCTTGAAAGGTGCGAAATATCCAAGAGTCTTTTGCTGAATTGAAGAAATAATGATGGAGAAGAAAAGAATGAGAGAGAGAGAGAGAGAGAGAGAGAGAGAGAGGGAGACGCGAAGAGACGAAACTCTGTCAACTTTTTGATTGCTTAAACTGCACTCGCAGTTCAGAAAAAGTTTCTTCATCACTTTTTAGACTCATTTTATTGGTGCTCGATCGACGAAGCATATAATTCATCCATCGATTTACCGAACTTTTAGTCGTCACCATTAAACTTTATTGTTTTTATTTATAAACATAAAATACTAGAATCTTCTGTTTGAACTAATCTGAAAACAACAACCTTATACTTTTTAATACTTTTTAATAAACCCTCCACATAATTCATTGTGTATATCATACCTATGCTAAAGAAATCAAAATCCCATTACACATGTTAGGGAAATAATTTGAATGAACCACTCAAACAATGATCAAACACTTGTATCAAAAGTCGCAGCACTTCCCATTACAAACCAAAGTGAAAAAGAAAATAGCTTTCGTCGATTTCCATACCTCGAGCGTCGCGCATCGTGAACTCCAACGCACACGGGTCGGGCGCCACACGCTGCTCCGCTGACTCCCGCATATGTAAACGGAAAATTGCAGGAGGGTCTTGCACCCCTCGGCGAATGTAATAGAAAAGCAAATATAAAGAATAAATAGGAAAAGGGCATACACACACACACACACACACCCAGACTAACTCGGTGCGCCATGACTTTCTCGGCTCTCCGCCATTTTTGTCGCGCGCATCCTTCGCGCACGCATCTATTTGACTTGGTAATGTTGAGGTCTTGTATCTTCTCGCGAGACTTCTTTCCTCCTCTTCTTTTCGCGTACACAGAGAGAGAGAGAGAGAGAGAGAGGGAGACGCGCGATATCGCATGTCGCGCGCTTTTGTGCGTTGTATGCGAGCTTCAGGTCCTATGGCGCGCGACCGTCTACGCCAGTATTCTAGACGCCTTGGCTAAAATGCTCCCTTTTCCTCTTCCTTCTCACTTCCCATTCAAGCGTATATATATGTGTCTATATACAGCGGAGCTTGGCTTTCGTTGAGCAAGATGCGCTTCCTTTGATATCTCTTGAGCGCGCGGGCGCCCAAGTGGGGAGAAGTCGTAGTCCTCCGTTTTCCTTCTTTGCTCCTTTTTCGGCGATCGCTATGTGTGTATACCGCTAGCTTTCGGAAGTATTTTCTTACATACTTTCTCCCTTTACCCCCGTATATGCGCTTGAGAATTTGCCTCAAAATACTAGCTTGATATTTTTGTTTGGACATTTTGGTTTTCTCAAAAAGGTAGTTCTGTACAATAGCATTTTAAGCTGCGCAATAATTTTATTGTGAATATGCACTTATACAGTAGATTTAATGTACTGGGTAGCCATAATTTAAATTGCATTGTAACCTATTTTTTCTCTTTGAATACAGAATAGATAGAAAACAACTATTCCAGAGTTAAATGATGAATAATAAAGCATCGGTTAATGACTCTGAAATTAAAGTAGCAGCTATACGTAGTTGCAGCGTATAATTTTACAATTCATTAAAATACAAGTTGCAAGGAGCGAACAGTTTAATGAGCATCAATACAGACAACTATTACAATTCTTGTGCAAATTATACGTAATAACAAACTCATCCTGTAACTCTTTACCAAAGACTCATTTTCCAACAAATTTCAACTAGCAGAAATTTCCCGTACGAGCTCAACCAATTCATCCATCCTGCAATCCATTGTGCCAAGAGTGTCTTCTCAGCTCGTAAGCTGGATTTCTTAATTAAAGCGCAGAAGATCTGATTAAAAGCAAAATGTCAATGTTCCCCCATAAACTCCGCTTGGTACAGTAGCTGAAAAAAGCAGGAAAACTCGAGCGAGCTAAAGGGCGAATAACCTCGGGTAATCGTGGCACTCGGGGTCCTTCGCCTCAGTTTTTCGCGATCCTGACCCGCCTCAATCTCTCGCCTGAACACTGGGCGACCAACAGCCGCACATCCGCCTTATCAGCATCGACGTATCAGTTTCACCCTTTCCTTAACCCCAACTTGGACTACTGCACACAAAACGCCGGCTACGCTCGGAGAAAGGAAGAGAAGAAAGAAAGAAAGAAAGAAAGAAAGAAGGAAGGAAGTTGGTGAGATCCTTACTCTCGAAATTATCGTGCATATACATATATATATATGTGTGGGTGTGTGTGTGTAGACGAACAACGCTACCAGGGCATTGGCTCTACTTGGCCGCGTGTTCGTGCGACCTTCTCTCTTTTTCTCTCTCTCTCTCTCTCTATCCACCCGGAAATCCTTCGAGCGTAGACAACTGCGTCAATCGCCTAGTCTCTTCTCTCCATCCACCCCCTCGTCTTCTTATTTCCCTTTCTCGCTGCATACGTATACACAGCGGATCCCCGAGCGATTTCGTCGAAATGAGAGTTCGCCCGAGAGTTTAGTTCGTCTCTCTCTCTCTCTCTCTCTCTCTCTCTCTCTCAAGCGCGAGTGCATGTACGTGTGTGCGTCTGTGTGTGTCTCTATAGACGCGAAATTGCGAATCATCGGGCGGGAGAGAGAGTGCATTACGTAATAAGAGCGTCGAAGCTTCCTCTACATATATACGCGTATGCATATAAGCGTACATAGCGCAGATGCTTTTGGCTGGGGGCAGGAAAAAAAAAGCACGGGATTGGGAGCGAGGGGATCCGAGGCCCTCCCGCGTGATACACAAGCTTGGATTTTGCAGAAAATTTTGAAGGAGCTTTTTTGAAGGAACTTCTTTGCCTTTGCCTGGCGAAAAAGTTTAAAGCGCTTTCCGGCGAGCAAACAAGCAGATAAAATATTGTATATATAGGGAGTTTCTAATGAAATTGCGAAGATACGCCGCCGGTGCCGCCCTGCTACTGGTGCTGCTGCTGCTGCTACTGATGCTCCTGTTGCAAGCTTCTGTATAGAGCGATTCGAGGTAGTGGGGTGTGACATATTTTGCCGAATTTAGAATTCCGGTGGGGATTCATAAGCACTAAAGTATCTCATGGCGAAAGTTTGTGTCTGAGACATTGCTCGATGCCAATTTACGCGTGCGCCTTTGATAAGTACATCCTAGCTTATGAGAAATTGTTGGCGTTCTTCCAGTGTAGTCCACGAGCTTATAGTCAATATCTTTAATCTTTTGGTATAGTATTTTTGAAAGTAAACAAACAAATTGAATTAATTTAAGCTTATAATTTTGATAATTGTTTCAACCCGCAGGTGTCTCCGAATATTCATGAGATATACTTAATATACTTGAGATTAAGACAAAATGTATTTAACTCGATAACAATGGAAAAATACCAAGTCCAAGAGAGTAATTTAATACTTTTTATCGACTCGCGCCACTGCTTCTTTTTCATATTCATGTACGTCCACTAATACTAACCGTAGGTACAGCCTTATTTGGCAACGGTCATAATTATCCATTTTCATTATTACGATCGCGCACACAAGGCTTTTCGCTATCTCGGAGCTCAATGGATAAACGTGACATACGACGACAAATATTACCGGGTACTTAGCTTTAAGTACATCATCGAGTCGCTTTTGTTCGATAAAGAAAAATAATAATAATGCCAGACGCGGAGTAGTTTAGTCGCGATGACGATTTCTTCCACGTATACGTATATATGTATAAGCTCGGGGTACAGAGGCAGCATCTCATCGAGCATTACACTAAAAACCAATCGTCCCTGATAATTTCGACGAGTGCCAGTTTCATTTCCCTCTCTCCAGCCCTGTTCGCGATCGGATTCACCTATTTTTCACGGTGAACGACATCCTCCCTTTCTCTCTCTCTCTCTCTCTCTCTCTCCCCTTCTCTTTCTTTCTCCGTCGATACATCTGCGCGCCATTGATTTTAATGTTATGATCGAAACTGCTGGCGAGGACTGTACCCGATTCTCTCTCGCTCATACTTACTGCAGTCGACGGGAGACACGTTTTCTCGGCCTCTCTCTCTCTCTCTCTCTCTCTCTCGCCGTAATGCAGTGCGTAAATATACGCGCGCGCGTGCGGCGTGTTTGGATTATGTAGGCAGTGCGGTGCAACGGTTGATCAAAAACAAGTCTTATTGAGGTAAGGTATAAGACTTTTTTTAGATGCTGCTGCTGTTGCTGCTGCTGCTGCCCACGAGGGATAGAGAGAGAGAGAGAGAGAGAGAGAGATTTTAATGGAAATAATGAATATTTGCTGAAAGTGATTATACGCTGAGGCAAAAATTGGCTACCGCTAATCAAACGTTAAGGTGTTTTTTTTTGTCATCGGGTAGACACTTTTTTGCGATTGCGTCAGTCCGGCTTTTATTTACTGTAGTAATTAAATCTTTTCGTTTATATATCGACTACGTAATTAGGTGTACGTGTGTGTGTGTGTGTGTGTCTGGTTCGTGTACATATATATAAAGTATCGCAATAGTTACACAGATTTATTGGCGTTGTAAAGAAACTTCTTTTTGCAAAACAATTAATAAGATCTAATAAAAACAAACCTCTGACTTGGAAAATGGCATTGTAATTCAGTTAAACTTTTGTAGCTTTTGTATTAGTTCCTACTTGAGGACAGGTATAAGTAAGTTGGGCTCGATTGCTTCGAAAAGAAATGATCGTATACTACAGTCAAAGTTATGCGTATAAAATTATTGTAGTCAATTACGTAGGTGCTCTGCATTTTATCTTGTACTGCACCACCGCAGCATATGCATACAGAGGGGAACTTTCAGCGTATAAGCGAGACAGCGTGGAACTATGTTGTTTATGCAAGTGTAGTTTCGATCACGGCTATACACCAACCAATCAGGTCAAGGATCTGTGATATTCTAACATTACGTGATTCTAGAAAGGAAGGATAACGCATTGATGAAAAAAAAAACACGAATATATATATATATATGTGATACACGTAGAAAGTGGATAGTCGCGCGCGGGATTTTTCAAGGTGTCTGGCATCAGGCGATATCAGATGAAAGCGAATATATATATACATGTGTATATCCTTTGATTTGAAAAATAATGCGATGCACTTTTGTGAATGCGGTAGCTGTTATTACGTTGATCGTAAAATCATTCGAATTTAATGGCGAACGTCTCGTACAACGTCCATTAAAACAGCTGCGTATATATACAGCACACCTAAAATGAATAGATATACTATAGCACTTCACCATATTGCGAGATTCCAAGTGAAAGTACTAACATACTGCGCATATACAGATATATAAATAAAAAATAAAAAAAAAAAGAATAATTTCAATGTCGAGCCGCACGTATTACGATCATTATGAAAATTCTTAAGGTTCATTAACCAACCAACCGAGGTATCGAAAGAATAGCGGAGCAAAAAATAGTTAATAACAATAATTGCGAGAAGTATTCTGAATTTCATCATCCAACGAAATCCTAAGAATATTATTTTCGTGCCCAACGCCATCGAGTATGCACAATTCGAGACGAGTGGTGTGCGATTGTCAATATCATCGCAGCCTCGGGAGAACTTCGATAACAAAACGACGCGCGTATATGAGTATACATTTACGCTCCCATCGTCGTATAAAAATATTATATAGAGAGACGCGCGAACGGGCGACTCTCTTATCAAAACGGAAAGCAAGCTTGCGCGAGAGACACATACTACTCGATTCTTTTTCTTCCTTTTACTTATCTTCTCTCGGAGAGAGAGAGAGAGAGAGAGAAAGAGAGACGGAAGGATCGCGTACGTTGGCTCTGCGGTATCGCGTGGCCGATAATGTTGTGGTCAGAACTCGTGGAACTGACTGTACCGGCTCGTGCAAGCTGGGACACGTTTTCCTACTCTCTCTCTCTCTCTTTCTCTCTTCTCCTCTTCCTCCTCCCAAAGGAAGACTCCGCACCTCATCTCCTTCTCTCTCTCTCTCTCTCTTGCTCTCTATCTCCTCTCCTTTCCATCTTTCTGCGCGTACAGGAGAGAAATAAAACAAGCGAGAGAGGAAAAAGGGGGGAGGCTGAAAACGAGAGACGCTGCGCGCACAGTGGTTACGAGAGGAGAGAGATCAACGAGCCAGAGAGAAGCGAGACTCGAGAGAGAGGGAGAAAGAGTTAACCGATGTGTTCTTCTTCTTCTTCTTCTCTCCCTCTCCTCTTCTCTCGGCTGTTGCAGGCTCGAGGGACGGTGCACTGGACGTGCGGTGCATTACAACTCCCGCTCGTGTTCTCTCTTTCTCTTCTCGATTCACCTCCCCTCTCTCTCTCTCTCTCTCTCTCTCTCTCTCTTTCGTTCTCTTGCAGCGCGCTGCTTCTCTCTTTCTCTCCCTCTCGTGCTCTTGCACGCCTGTATTGCCCCCTTGCGTCTGACCCCGTTGGGACAGCAAGCGCGTTGTGTAGCTGGTCGCGCGAGTAGCGGCGGGTCTCCTCTCCTTTTCTCTCTCTCTCTCTCTCTCTCTCTCGGCTGCTTTGAAAATATGAATTAACGAATAGAGAGGCTGTTATGTGGAGCGGACGCACCAGAACATCGTGTTTATATCGGGTAGATTGGGATTTAGATCGATGTGCGAAATGAGCTTGAAACTTATGATATATAGATTAATGAATCTAAGGATTTGACTTGTTTAGTTGTTTGTTGCTCGAGTATAGAATGGCAGTTTATTACAACATTATATTCTATCAGTTTTTAGATACGAAAATGTCTACACCAAATAGAAGATAAAGTTAAGTAAATTTAAATTAATGCTTGTTCCACGCATACATTTAAATTTAGCGTTTTTATTAAAAGGCTTTATTCACATTGTTACGAAAACTAAAATCGTTAAAACTTCAAGTTCCATCGTTAGAAAATAAACTATCCATTTAGGACTGAAATCGTATATCTAACCCGCAAACTCCTAATGTCATGCTTTGTCACAATAACCAAAGCCACACACTGCATTTTCCAAATATAGTTTTGAGTAAACGAATCGCTAAAAATGATTCGAAACATCAATCGAAACACGCATATATATGTATGCACGAGGCGTGCCATCTGTTTGTTATTTTAAAGAAGATAAATTGCGGTCGTGAAACATAATGAACTTCTGGCCACACGAAATGAATGCACGGGATTGTTGAGTTTCGCGGAGGATCGGTGGGTGCATCCCTTTTTTATGCCCGGACCACGTGTGCAAACAGCACTTTTGAAGATCTCGAGTTTATTCAGCTCCTGGCAACCTATATACTCCTGAACAATCTGGAACATTATTTAAATCATCATCGAGCCAATTATTAATTTCAATCGAGATTTTTTCCATAATTACACAATTTCACTAATGTCGTCGCATATGGTTTTGCTATAAAGGAGAATATTAAAACTTTAATGGCGTCATTTGAATTAAGATTTTTATCTCCGTATAAAAACACATTTATCTGCCTCCATAGCATAACGCACAGAGGGCAAAAAGTTGTATAGCCGAGAATGGTTGGTATATCGTACTTGTATATGGAAAAAAAAAGAAGTAGTATGCCATAAATCAACGGCTAGAATGATAATAATAAACACCCCGAGCATCATGACTTAATTTGTCCTATAAAAATACTCCAATGGGCGTAATTAGACGATATTGTGAGATTCTCCTAGTTTGTCTGGAAATTACGTACGGTGTATAAAATGTATAATACACGCTCGCTGTAAATTGTGCCGTGCAGACGTGCGCGACCTTCACTTATTGCTCTCGAGCTTTATATACTTTTGCAATCACAATGCTAATTGCAATGGGAGCACCAGCAGCTCTGATCGCGACTGTAGAAAAAAAAAACCTTTGGCACAAAAGATATCTGAGGCAAAAGTCATTAAGGGAGAGTGGGGCTGGTTGGCACACTTTTAACTCTTTATTTCTTTTTATTTTTTCATAGCTGCGTGGCGGCCAATCGAACGAGGATTATATAAGTCGCTAAACATACTTGCAACACTACCCTCGTTCTATTATTAAAGCATATATCTTTGCTTATATTGTTTACATTAAAAGATGTAAGCCATTTTTCTTCTTTCTATGTGCATAAGCTGTAGCAGTAATCTGTTTCATAATAAATTTTAACAGAAATCATTGTTTAATCTCTACAATTTTATCAAAATAATCTTTTGTTATAGCTTTGGAAAATCAATTTTACTGTGTTTTCGACATGATTGATTTATGTTTGTATATATATGTATATAGTCGAAAGAAGCTGTACTGCATTTCTCATTTTTTATTACAAAAAAACACTTGTATTTATTGAATAAATGTACAGAATTAACCATACTATGTAGTATCAAAAAAAGTTGAGACTAAAAAATAAAATATGTTTTCAATTTTTTCAAGCTCATATGCAATAACCGCATTTAAAGTATATTTCCATGTAACGCGACCATTAAAATACAATGTTATAATATCCGTTTATATAATTTCAGCGCACCCATTGCATTAGGCCATTCTTCATGCATTATTGCATTTATCAACGCATAGAGCAGTACAATAATCGGTGCAAAAAATTCGCAATTAATATTTTTCTTTTTTTTTTTCGTTAACCATTTGCTAATCATGCATATTGCCGTCGATCCCTGCGTATATACGTATAAAAATGCGGCAAAAGTTATTACCAATTTTTTCCCTGTCGCACACTTTGTATAATTGAATTTTCCAATCAAGGTCAATAGACGTGGAAGACACACGTCCGAGTAATCGGTTTTTCATCGACTAGTCAATGTGTATAAGCGTCCCGTCGTCACCGCCGAGCCAGAGTCTCTCTCGTACGGACACACACATGGCTCTACACGTGTATACGTATGTATACGTACGAAGATGACGAAATGGCTTGATGCAACACCCTTCGGTGTACCGTAATAAACTGTTCCAGGTGCGCTCTTGCGAGTGCAGCCGCGGCTCGCGTGGGAGACGAGAAAACAGGTATCCGTAGGAAGAAAAATATTCGCTTCTTTTTCTTTCGCTTCATGATTTTCCTCTCAATGACATAAGGATGTCTCTCTCTCTCTCTCTCTCTCTCGCTCTTTCTCTACGGCCGCGTGCACTCGACGATATTAGCATACAGAATCTATCCTCTCCTCTGCCGTGTATGCGCACATTTTTTTTCGCGACTCGTTACTTTTTCCGGTGTATAAAGTTTCAGTGATTAATCGCGGCCCCGCCGTATTTATATGCATCAGCCGAGTCCATATACCTCGTCCAGTGTTCGATATAGTTGTATACCGAGTGTTCTCTTTTTGTCCCTTTTTTCAGATCTCGCAACTCCACGTTCGAGCACAGGCTGATGCGTTACAGAAATTTAAAAAATTAACGTCATTGATGCAACTTCGCGCGGTTCAATAACAGTCGCTGCTATATATTATTATGTCAGTGGCTACACTCGTAACTAATTAGTTTGAGTTCTTTCTTGTATGATCGCAGCACTTTTTACTCAACTTTTTCTGCAACTTCAATCTACATACGCTACTTATCTTCATAGAACTGTTAGCATAACTATTACGATTCATCATGTTCATGATCTTCGTTATTACCTTATCATTATCGGTTTTTTAGTCATATTAATTTATTTTAAAAAAAATAAACATGCTTAATTCTACATACACTGATATTCACTATTGAGTAATGTTATAGCTATATTTTTAATAAATAGAGTATCAATTTAATCCAAACGATTTTATTCAGTCATCGACTATTAATAAAATATATTTGAATAATTAAAACGGGTGTTGCGTGGGTATATATATAAACCAATTATTTTCTATTTGAATTTGAGCAAGAGTATAGTTTTGATTTATAAACACGGTATATGGGCACGGTATACAGCAGCTTCAGGTGCGTATAGAACAAGAAAAAGGCAACGAAACTCCGTGGAGCGGAGGCAAGGCAATCTGGCGACACAATCGGGCTTAAGCTCATATAATAAGCTGAGAATAAAAAGAAATATCGGTATACCCGCAGCACCGCGGGAAGGGGGAGCCAAAACTTGACGTCGAAGGCATAACGGTACCTACACCTCGTATAATTTATTCCGCGTCGTTTGATAGTATATATACGACCAGGCTGAGGCGCACACATGTGCTCGGAACTTTCTCCGAGGCCCTGCGGCGGTAATCGCTGCGCCTCTCCTCCTGCACTTTTTTCTCCACTTGTTTGTTTTTTCAATCTTATGCGCTCTTATTTTTTGTACTTAAAAATAACGCTGTGTTTATGTACCCCTATATGTAAATTTAGCATTTTATTCATTTTCTTTTATTATGCCTTATTTATTGAAAATTTATAATACTAAAAATATTGTATTCATTAAATAAATTAAATCTATCGATATATAAGTGTCATTTTTGGTTTATTCGAATTCAGTAAAATAACGCAGCTTTGTATACATTTTATTCTAGGTTTGAAGACTAAGTTATACATTTACAATTATTATTGCAAATATGTTTAATTTAGTCTTTAAACGTCACTACATATTTACGCGAAAGCCAAGCTTCTCTCGCAGTGTCATTTTTCCGTTCTATACGCATCCATTTTTTACGCTCCTACATCAACGCTTAGAGCATACGCCTGTATAAGAGCGCATCCGACCAGTAGCGCAGCATCGACGCGATGGCCAGAATAATAATGCTGCACAATATCGCTAATGGCTAAGGTAGCGTTTGGGAGTCTGGTGCGCTAAAGCGTGGAATAAATTTTCGAACGTCGGGTCTTCCTGCCTGCACACACACACGCACACACAGAGACACACGCTACACCTGAAAGCTTAGAGAGAAGCGTCGCGTATAAGAAGGTTCGTTAGTGTCGAGTAAACATGGGGCGACGCGCGCGGCTGCAGCGAAAGAACCGATGTACACTTGGTATTATATATGTCCCAGGCAAGAAATCGCTTCGACCCCGGAAGCCTATACCTGCTAAAGCGCTTCGCCAATATCGCTCGAGTGTGTACAGTGGCTTTGTATTATACATATACCTGGGGCACGAGGGGAGGGGAAAATTGGCCGCTCAATCGAAATTTTGCTGCACGCAGTCTTATGCACCGATTAAGTTTCAAAGCTGTAGGTGTATATAGCGTCCAATTACTTTAAGACACTTTTTTGCCGCGGATCGGTGTGTATGTACAGCACGTGTACAGCCGTATTTTTGCGCGAATGCATAATAATACCTTGAGCTTATTAAATAAGCTACATTTCCACGAGTCCACTTAGTGGTCACGGAAAAGCATTTTTTGCCGAGATTATTTAGACAAAGTGATCGTTATTTTACTGCTATAAAGGTTAATACAGCTTTATAGAGCTTTTAAAGAAAATTCGTTCCATATCGATCCTTGTACAAGTTATAAATTATAAAACCGCTATATGAATTACGACAACTTCTGAATACTTATACAGTCTAACGCAGACTAGTAAACTTTAAAATAGAGTATCACAGTTTCATAAAAAATTAGGGAGCTAGTATTTCTGGTAGATTTTTCATTGTGATTAAACAATATTGCTAAAGAATGAAAATTCAAGAATACCCTTTTGAGTTGAAGTGTTTGATAAAATGAATTATATTCTTTATTATGGAAGATGTCATAAATAACTCTTATAATATCAGATGAATTGATACTTCCTAACTTAAAATTGTTTCAATTGAAATAAAAATGAAGTAATTAGTGAAAGTTGAAAATTGTTGCACGCGACGTATGTAAAATGTTTCTAAAACAGCATTTTGAGACTTTTTAGAAATAAATCTGACGATTGTTGGCCGATAACGACTCGTTCGCATCGTCTCGTTACTCAACCAGAAATTCTAAATCAAGATCAGACAGTCACGGTTTTCTGAGTGAATGCATTCTTCTTACGGTGGCTATCGCGTTTCGCGGTAATCAGTCATTCCCATTATTTATTACGGCTGTAATGACTCGCAGAATCCCTCCCGGTATCTCTCCTTTAAACAAAGGATTGCACTTGCCTCGTGCATTACGTTATGATTTGACTTGCGACCTATTACGATGCTCACTTGGACGCTGCTGCAGCTCCGAGGATTTTCCAACTCGTATACATGTGTGTGTCTGCAAGCATTATAAGTATATACGATGTCTGTTGATTGCGGCGCGTACATGTGCGCCTCGGACTCTCCTCTAATGCAAGAGACCGCGCGAGAAAAGATTTTTACTACAAAGAGCGATTGTTATCGCTTTGGTTGGATACTTGTATATGTTTTCGTCGCTTGCGGACTGAATATTTTATTGTTTTAATTGAAACACTTATTCGGAATATTTTATGGATGGCGCGGAATCGTGATATCTAGAAACGCGAATTTTATTCTAATTAAGCTACTTGTTGTAGACGTTGTTATCGGGATACATTATCTGATAAAAACTAAGTAATTAAAGTGCGCTATAATTTTTGTAACAAGTGTGAAAATTGAGTGAACTGCAACTTGAACAAGTAAGTTCATCGTGCGTAAAGTGATAAATCAATTAATCTCAATTGCATTCTAATGCAAAGCGGAATATATTACGCTATACACCGGCTTCTACAGCCAATTTGTTTATGTGAAACTGTGTGTGGATCACTTTACGTTTTTTTTTATACCAAAAAACACTAAATTCTTTTTTTTTTCGAGCAGCAAAGAACGTTTTTCGCAGTTAATACGAATTGCAAACTGAAATCGTCGTCGGGGCATAAAAGCGCAGTTTCGCACCTCAGCTCATGATGTGAGAAAACTTTTTCACAATGCACGCGGCGTTAAACTTTTTCTTTTTGCACAATGTGTGTCAATTTTTTGCTAAGTAAATAGAAGTAGCTTTTTGCGCAAAGATCTAAGAAGACGTTGAAACCCAGAAGCCACAGTCATCCAGCGACAAAAAACACTCGAGTGTCTCCTTACGATAAATGTTTCTCGGTATAAGGAATACAAGACAAAAGGTAATAGGGCGGGGGGGGGGGG
>UELU01131583.1:29017-40041 GCA_900490025.1 Megastigmus dorsalis
GGGGGGGGGGGGGGGGGGGGGGGAGAGTGACGTAAAAGAAAGCTTGTTTGTCGGCGCGCGCAATGCGCACACACAGTTTTGGTAAGCAGGCGTGCAGAAGAAAATGAGAGAGAGAGAGGGAGGACAAGATTGTTTCACAGAGTCGGAGAGCTCAAGGTCAACACCTGCGTCGCGTCGACGTAGAGCTTCTCTCCGCATACATGCAATGTTTCCTCCCTGCACCTTCTCGTATTTACGTGCAATGTACCCATTGCAACTCGTAATAGTTGGGCACAGAATAGCACCGATGGGGCACAAGTTCCTCGGTTGTTCGTTTTAATCGTTTTCAGGATACTTTACTTTACTTCTTTGGTCTCAATTTGTTTTCTGTCTGGTCTCTTATAGACACACACACACACATATATGTACAGTTTGGACGTGTTGCACGATGCGCGCCGGCGTTTTCTTGTATATATGTCTGTATCGAAGCGAGGACAGAGAGTAGGAGAGAGAGCGAGAGAGACGGGATTTGTGCAGCAGTCCAGATCGCGTTTGAGGCTTATCTAAATTGACGCTTGAGAGATCGGAGGCATGGAAGCTATATATTTCGTTATTCCCAAGTGTGCCGAGCTGGAACGCGATTCAATTTTTACTATTTTATCAAGTCGACTTTTCTTCTCGTCACTTTGGCTAACTCGCTGCAGGTCCCCAGCCTTTTTCTTTATGGATCTATATAAAATTCATGAATAAAAGAATAGATGCATAGAGGAGGTTGATTTTTCCCAGCTTTCATGCCGGCAACTTTTATGCCAGCGTTTATTAGTTTTTTTTTTCCTTTCTTTTTAACTTTACGCTTTATTAAACGAGAGAGAAGCTGTTAAGGCGCATCGTGCCATTTAATGAAATATAGACGTAAAGTTGAAAAGAGCTATTCCTGAGATTATTCAAAGTATTATATTTAAACAGTTTTCGAATTACGTATCAAAGATTAATTATTATGTACATTTTCTGCTTTTGACTTTTTTTCTACATTACACCTTTGACACTTGATTTTTTTGAAAGAGAAAATATGCGCAGAACAATTCTTAAAAGATTTAGGGTCATTAACAAATCGATTTATTTTTTCTTTTTTTTTCTTTCTCGGCTCTAATTGTGTTTATAAGCTTATATATAACGCTATTATGAAATATATAAGAGTCTAGTGTAATTTAATCCATAAGTTATACGGTTAAAATTTATGTTTAGTTCACGTAATTCTAATAAAACCAAAATTATATTTGTCCACTCCATAATAGGCACGAGGTATAAAAGCGTTAATCTCGCAGAGTTTGACCAACACGAAAAAGATGTTTCGCCCAAATCGTGACAACAGTTATAAATTTTAACCGAAGTTCGGTCTTTATCCTTCATGAACTATATTAAACATTTATGACGGAAAAAACCGTTAATGTTTTTTACTACCAGCCATTACATAAAATTTAATTTTCATATGCAATCGTTCCCGACAGATTCAGATCACGAAAATCCCCAACTACCATAGACATTACCTGCCACCGATCCTCCAAGAACAAACAAAAAAGAAGACAAGAATAATAATTACGCAACCAAGACAAAGCACTTATCGTCGCCAAGTGCAAATCAGGTCTGCGTAAACAAGGTATAGATATAGACAATCATCAAATTAGCTATCCGGCGTAAAGGCATGGACGCGCGTATATACGTATATGCGACACCAATAATAACGACTGGGTGTATATACAAGCCTAGTGGTAAAGAGAGACACGCTTCCGCGCGCCCACGTTGGCCGCGCCGCCATACACTGCCGCACGGCTCGTGTCAACGATCGCCTCGGCTGCAAGTGTTGCTCGCCACGAGATCGACGTACTTCCAACGGGGAAATTGAGAGTATAGAGCGACAGAGACAACTCTGCTGCCTCTCTCTCTCTCTCTCTCTCTCTCTCTGTGTGTGTGTGTAGCGCGCGCCCACGTTACTTCGTCTGCGACCGACTAGACCTGCAGCCGCGCGCGCGCGAGTTTCTTCAACCTGCAGCCTGGGCTTTTGCATATTTTCCCTTTCCTTTTCGCTTCCTACGCATCTTATGTGCCAGATAGCGAGCGTAGCTGCTGCGGTTGGTCGTGCGCTCGCGCGCCTGCACCTACTCTATCCACGCGGTTCAACACCGATACATATATGACCGAGAGCGCGTTGTGTGTGACATAATGTGTGGGCCGCGACGAGTCTCTCTACCTCTCTCGCGCCGCACTCTGCATGCACTCGTTTCACCGCTGCCTGTGTGCACGAGCGAAATAGGCTTATGGCGTATATGCACGCGCGCGAGGATTCGATCTTGCCCGTGCGTTTACGCTCAAGCTCTCCTCTCGATGATATATAATCTGTATGGCGGGAATCGATATTATATCTGCGGCTATTTTACGTGCTTTTTTCCTTTTATTGTATTAAAGCAGGGTTAATCGCGGTATTACTTGGAATTATTGAAATATTCTATTTATACTTGTTCCGTGTCGTTATATATATATATATATATGTTTACGATACCAGGAAAGTCGATTATTTAATTCATTTATCTGTATAAAATATTTTATTTGTGTTTTTGGTTAGAACAATGGAAGAGATTGGTTAAAAAAACGTAAAATCAATGCAAATCCAGTTTTGTACTTTAGAAAAACTCAATAAGGCATAAAAATACAAAAAACATCATGATAATCTTGCCAAACCAACAGTCACTTCTAATAAAGTAAAGAATTGAAAAAAAAAACATAAGTCAAATTAGCTTCAAAGAGCTCAGTGAAATTTACTTAAGTAAAGTGGAGTACAATCGACTTAACTAGCCAAGTGAATTGAGGAAAAGTGGACCAGACGAGTAAAACTTATTTGATTCTTAAAAGTAAAGTTGAATGCTCAAACTCGTAAAGTCAATGCCACTAAACTTTGCATTTCCCAACTTTTCAAGAAAAATTTAGATGAAAATTTCCACTTCAATTGTCTTTCTACAGGTTTGGTTTACTCTTTATGAGAAAAGCAGTGTTCTATATTCCAAATGCATTTCTTCAAATTGTATCAGAACTTATTTGAATATTCATAGGCTTAGCAATTAATCATTAGACAATTGTGCAAATTACACATACCTAGTACTTTATGTTATATATAATTTTACAATAAATTAATAGCGTAAAATTAATTGCATGCAGGCTACGAAAAATAAGCGAATCTACAATAAACATCGATCGATCGATCATATTAATCGACATATCGTTATATATAATGTTCTATTTATTGAGATAAATTAAAAAGGGTAAAAGCGATATATATTCGCGTCGAGATTATAGCCGTTGACACCAACAAAGATGGAGTATCGCGTCACTGTTAACAGTACCTATCAATTATACCAATTTGCTACGCCGCCTCGCTTACATTGTGTGCTTATTTCACACCTAGCGAAAAAAATCCTACTCCGTTGCTGTGTGTTGCGAGAAATTACGGCTTAACACTTCTGTTGCTCTTTTTACGCAAAGATATTTTTTCATCTACGAATAATCATTGCTAACCGCAAGCGTTGTCTCGAGGTTTCATTTTTTTCCCTAGTTAATTGTCTTGTAAAAGTCGATGGAAAAAATAAATTTTGCAAAAATTGAGAGTGAATGAAGACCAGCAATGAAAAGTGGACAGTGGTTTAAAGAACCTTGTGATAACATTTCAGCTCAACGAGATCAAAAAAATTTTAAGGAAACTATGAATTAACATATTTAAATACTAAAAAATGGACAATAAACTATATAGCTATGTTATGCAGAATATCTCTACTATTATACGCAACTATGCATAAACAGCTTTTTGCCTTTGTACATCGGAAATTCAATAAACACTTCTATTAAAACAAAACATTCCCGTTATAAAAACAACATAACATAGAGAAAGAAAAAAAAAACAAAACAAAAAAAACAAAAAGCAAATCATAAATCCTTCACAGGAGGGAGCGTTTAGCGATTGACTAATGCGCGTACAAGTTGAGAATAATTAATTCTCCTCCAGTCTTTCATCTGCCTCTAGATCGCAGGGAGTCGGATGGCTGCGCGCTTCCAATAGCGACTGCTTCGGTTCCACTCGACCAGTTTCTCCATCATACATGTCCGTTGTTCGTCGTCGCGCGCGGTTACGTCGAGCTCTCATTTCTCTCTCTCTCTCTCTCTCTCTCTCTCTCTCTCTCTCTCTCCCTCTCGTTATTACTCTCGGATCGGGATGGCATTGACGCCGTGTATGCAGTGTGTATTGGCTAGCGAAAGTCATGCATCGTGCAAGTCCAGTGGTACATGCCCGCCGTGTCTGCATTTGTGTGTATGTGTGTAAGATTGTGGCTTACGAGCAGTGTAGCTTCTCGTGTTGTAAACGCGCGTAATTTAAGGTGCTGTGGACTGTATCTAATTGTAGTTTTTCGAGATCTTATCTTCTATTATAGTCTTTTAGCGTTGCGGTTGTAATCGTTTTGTTGCTTACGTATATGCGGTAAATAATTTGCTCATGATAAATTAATCGATTATACAATTATCTTAAATGCATTTAAAAATATTATCTGTGAAAATAAATAATATGCGCTAGCATTGATAAGTGATTAAATCTTTGTTACTTATAAACTTCATTTCCTATAATGAAAATAAGTCATGATTATTGAAATAGATACTATACAGAATGGGATTGCTTAAAGTTAAAATTGAAGCTTAAGTGATAAAAGCAGTAAATAAATCTTTTTTCATTAAATAACCACTTCCTCCTTTCTACTCCACAGCAGGTAACGAAAAGGTTTGGCACTAGCCTGTGTGTAGGTATACTACCTGGTAGTGCGGTGATGACGCTTTACATAGAACTTCGAAGCTACTTGAAAGTTAAGTTACCGAACTTCACAGTGTAAAGTAGAAGAGAAGAGCAAGAGGGTTTAGCAGTTGCTAATTGTAGTTTGGAAAGTTTGGTGAGAAGTCCTACTTCGAATGTAGGTTTCCAAGACCTTGGCCTTTGGTTGGATAAAGAAAACTTCTTGACATTATATAGAATGCCTGGAGAAATAGAGGTAGATCTTCACAAAGTGTATATAGTGTGGATACACGTAACTTAATCGAAAGCTACTTACCAGTCAAACTAACAGTTTGATGCGGGGTAACATAGAAAAGGAAGAGGCCAAAATATTGCAATCAGACTTGTCGTTTTTGGATGTTACATAAAAAGGTGTGTTATACAGCTTCGAAAATCTTGGCTTTTGGGGAAAGAAAACTTCTCAGTTATATACTCAACGCCTGTTAAATGTTATATACTTATTAATACAAAAATTATCAATAAATTTTACCAACTTTTAAAATACATCTGTACTATAATTCACTTATTCATTGCATATTATTTAAAATCTTGTATTCAGATAATAATAACAAAGAAAACTTCAGAATTTATTACTAAACAGAGTTACCATATCACAATTCTCCTTGTAAGACACTGGGGCAAAAAGTGTGTCGAGATATAAATCGGAGTAATAAAAGTTCTAAAACATAATTTTATCAATAAATAATAGTTATCAATAAATAATACGCTTAGTTCATTATGTAGGCGATTGCGTAAAAATCTAATTAATAAGAAAAAACTCAATGTATATACCTATACCATATAATAACATTCAATCTGTACTATCTGTATATAATATCAGTCATGTCAACATTTTGAATATTTAGTTTTATACAGCACATAAGTCCTTCAATGCTTAAGTAAGCTCAAATACAAAAAAAAATGCAAAGTTTTAATACTTCCTTAGTTTGAAACAAGCAAGTCCTTCTTTTTAACTTTATACCTTCATAAAATCGGTTAATGAACATCCAGATGAAATAAGCGTAAAAAAAATAAGTACAAATTGGATCATAAAATGATTTTTCTACCGTCCGTGTATCACTTGCGAATCCTCACCGATATAATATTACTCCACAACTTGTTCTAAAAGCCTCGGGTATTACGTGTACCGTGCACATATAGGTACCGTTTTCCCAGTTTACGAGCACAAAATCATTGGTGCTTATAAAACGGGAGCGCGAAGGTGCACAAGGTGAATCGTTCGCACCTTCCTTTCCCCCTGATAAAGGACAACTACTCGCACACGTGCGCACACGCGGAGCTACATATTATTATATCCTTGGGATGTTTTTGCTTTGTCAGGAGTGGCTCACCTACGCATACGGAGGTGCAACCGCTTCTCGTTGCGATGCACAAAAATTGACGTTGCATAAATCAGCTCGCTGGACTTGCGCAACAGAAATTTATCGCTCATTTCTTTCTATAGAGTTTTCTTTTTCTTCTCCTGCCTTCATCCGCTCCCCGGCGAGTGCATACGACACGCGGGACCATAATTGATTCTTGAAATGGTCTTGATTAAGTTTTTATGCCACGCTCTCGTTAGCAGTAAAACGCGACAACGCGTTTTATTTTCGTGGTAGTTTGGTTTTTCATGCGTTTTCGTAATGGCATAATTTATTTGAGGAATTAAAAGTTTTAGTGGTTTACTGATTGATGGATTTCTAAAATCCTATAATTCCGTCAAGCAGCTACTATAAATGTGATTTTTTCCCAAGTGAAATTTAATTACGCGAAATCGTTAATGATTTTTACATAGATTATCCGAGTTGTTAAAATCTGTAGCGAATAAAAACACGTAATCGCGTATGGGATAACGTCAATCAGTTTCAAAGGAGAATAAAACAAATATTCTTACAGTTATTCAGCCTTTACATTCTTACATTTTTTACAATAATCAATACGAGACTATACAATTACAATTTCATTCTTTCAAAGAAATGTCGTGAGAATTTTTTTTTCATACTCGAGTATAAAAAATGTATAGTGTCACCGGTTCTTGTTATGGTTTACCACCGGCCTTCTTTTTAATCGCGGCACACAGCCACGACTAATTGATTATTTTGCGGAAGATCGATACGTTGAGATCGATCAATCAAATGGAGCTATGCATGCCATCTTACTTTCAGGTGTGCTCCGTAAAACTCTAAAGTATTCATAAAAGAAAAAAGTACCTCTTTGTGGCTTTACAGTGTCAGCTAGCGCGGTAACAAAGAGCGAACCTCTAATCGGTAACGATTTACAATGCATGCGCAATACATATATCAGATTGAACATTTTTATCGTTAATTTCTTCGGTTGTTGCTTAACTAGTTATGCGAGAATAAAATAATTCAAAAATAATTCTTTTTTTTTCGCTATGTATAGCCAAGCGAACCTTCACGTGTTTTGCCACGAGCGATTCTTTATCATACCATCGGGCTCTTATGTGTTTCTCATTAATAATCGTTAGCGATGCAATCGACGAATATCGAAGTGGATACAAAAGAGCTGACCTATGACAATGATATTAAATCTTAACACTTATAGAGACCCATAATAAATTGATCGCTACAGATTTGCAGACTTTAATGGGATTCGCTGAGTGTATTAGATTGTATTATAATTTATTTAGATTTTTAAAGATTTATTATATACATCTACAGTACTCAAAGCTTATTAATCTCAGTGTTTGAAGGTAAACTTTAAATAGATTTGATGGTGTAAAATATAGACTATAATGTGAAAATTTGAAGAAAAAAATGTTGATTTTGACGATTTATTCATTTTAAGTTTAACAAATAATATTTAATAAATTTATTTAATTTGACATCTAGTAGGAGCCTGTCTTTCGTTTTCCAACTGGATTCTGAACAATGCTCTTTTTCTTATTAATGAATATTTCCTTGAGAGCAAGTCAATTAACAAACTAATTTTTAACAAATGAAGAAAATAAAATATGACAAATTCATTTATACCTGTGTTATGATTTATAAGAAATACCATGTCCCATTTCTATTTTAGAAATTTATTCATCTAATAAAATTAAGCATTGAAAAAATGACGGAGTTTATAAAATTCGATTAAAAATGTAGACATTATTCTAGTGAATCATCCATATATTCTTGTCAGATTGTATACGGCATGTATGTAACTATAACTTATGCGTATATAAAACGTTCGTGTGTATATATGTAACTTAAAGCGTTTGTATCAGGGTAACATAAATATAGAAGAGGAAAAATTTGTAGTAGCTACAGTAGTTTTAGGATGTTTTATGAGAAGCATGCTCTACAAGTCGAAAACCTTTGTCGGTAGATGAAGAAAACTCCTTTTTTATCTAAAGATTTTCGTTAGCATGGAATTGACTATAGGAAATGTGAAGCAACGTTGAGGACAACATCGAATAGCTACGATTTTATTATCAGATTTGAAGATATAGGTACAGAGCAACACAGTGTGCTCAGTGTCCGACTACATGGAACTGGTAAGTTACCCATGGAAGCACTACGGAATAGGGTATAAGGACAAAGAAGCGGGTATCGCAGTCGATGTTGAAGTTTGGAAAGTTTTGTCAGAAATCTGCAGGCGTTACCTGCAACATGTTGTAGGCTTAGAGGACCTGTAGCTCTGGATGAATGAAACTTGTTGGTTGTATATAAGCGTAGAGGTACAGAGTCAGGCATTCAGACTTTACGTACTTGTCCACATCGCGTTACCGTACACACTGATTCCTGATAATATCTTTTATTAATATAAAAATTAACGCAAAAATAACAAAGGTCAATCAGCTGTACTGTTTAATTATTATTTATCAAAGTAAGTAAGCTTTCAAAAATCCTTTTTAAATAAATTACTCTGGTTGTACTTGGGATGTTCTAATCTGTCATTTGATTACAGCAGAAGAAAGGATGTTTACCGCAGTACAAAGCCTTAAAAATTGCTTACAAATTGATCTCGGGTCTCGCGCAAATTCAAAAAATCCGATCTCACCGATTTCAAACCTCGTTAGAGCCACGAAGTGCTATTCTCCTCGGCTGCGCGCAATTATAACGGTATGTCGCCGCGGCACACGCGCTTCGTTGTACCACTGCACGCGTACGTAAATAATCCACGAATCACGCGTGCGCCTGCACTAATTGGATTGCCATAATGGTCAGCTGGCTCGATAAGATCCGCGCCGAGGAGGAGAAGAAGATCTTTATATCCAGCAGCTAAGTTGAAGCATTGCAAGCGGAGGGTTCGGTGCAGCCCATACGCATAAATTTACGTGTGTAAGCCCCGAGTGGCGCCTGTCTGTGCTTTGACCATTTTTTATACAGCTAGTATGCGCCAATTTCTTTTCTCCCTGGATATTCTCGACGGTCGTTCGTGAAGTAAGTTTTCGAAAAATGTACGTAGGATTGTGTGGTTACGGGATGAGCGCTGAGGGACCGTTGAGAGAGAACGCCAGAAGTAGGATAATGAGAAAAATTGTGCAGCGGAAACGAGTTGGATAGTATGAAGTTCAAATTTTAAATTCGTTGAAAATAATTTATACTCTCAGTATAATTGTTTTTTGTCGCTTTTACTCTTAAAATGCATTAGATTAAATTTATTACTAAATTAAATAAAATTTTAAATTAAAACTGTATAGTAATATTCGTCTTTCGTTTTATTAAAATTATAATTTGTATAAAGTTTATAGGTTGTGACAATTCATAATTTAACTAAACCCCTTTTTTAAACATGCGCTAGTTTTTATAAATGAGAATTTGATGTGATAATTATTACTTTGTAAATATATATATAATTACTTGTATAGCCCTGAAGATGACTATACACAAAACGGTTGAAACGTTCGCAAAAACTAAAAAAAAATTTAAATAAATTGGCTCGTCAAAATCAACATTGGTGTTGTTGTTTTACTTAGTTATAAATTTTTACGAGCAATTAACGTCTATTAATATTAAATAACGTTATCTGATAACAATCCATAAGTATAAAGTTTATATGTTCCATATTATGTTGACATAAATCATCTTCACCAACCGTTTTCAATGAAGTATCATCATTTTATCCTATCGCTGCAAATACATAGTTTTTTAAATTAAGAGTATATATAAGAGAGTATTTCGGACCTATTGCAAAATTTGTTCTATTAAAGAAAAACGAATTAGATTTATTCGCGAAAAATACAATTATATAGACCCTCAATTAGTAGAAGTTCATTAAACAATCACTTAAACGGCATCCATAAAGCTGTACTGAAATTGATTCTAAATAGAAAACGTCGATTTTACCCCCGGTGCATAAAAGCAACAAGTACGCAAGTGCACGAATTTCCGCGCTAATTTGTTTCCTGGTAAAACCTTTCTAGCATAAGAGAGCAGTGCAGGGAAAATCAGGTGAAACTTGCACGAGTAAAAGGTCTCGCTCTCGGGGCCCCTCCTAACTTATTATTAAGCATCGAGGTGCTCCGCTGCGAAGAAAACCGCGACGCGTAAAACACTTTTCCATCCGGGTGATACTATTTCGAAGGAGGGCCGAGGCTCGCACCAACAGCAGTAGTCCCTCATCAATATCACAATAATCACAGACTCGAGGCCCCAAATGGGCGTTTCTCCCTCTCCGCGTCCATCCTAACGACGCCAGTCTTTATCCTTCTATTTTCTACCTTCTCTAAATTGCTATAGTTATGCGTGGTCTTTTTCTCAATGTGTCTCCCATGTGTACGTGTGTGTGTAGCTGAAATGTATGAGCAATTAGCATCTGAAAATAGCTTTAATCGCAAAACTGTTTAGCCCGAAAAATAATCGTAGTATTAACGCTGAAATGTTTACATTTACAACAAAATGTTGCGCAGTCGGCACTTTGCCGACCAAACATGCAAGGCTCATTGAAATATCTGTGTACCCGATGTTAAAAAACGTAGAATCACAACAAACATTTTCGCCGCACCCTACTTATCTATATATTTCTTGGACATCCATTATAAAAAATGAAAATAATGACGTCGTTAAATGCTTATATATATCGGAACAAGTGTGCATAAACGCATTACGCGCCGCGTACAGCTAACGCAAACTGTGCTGCCGTTGCGCTCCGCCTTGGGTTACGACAGAATAGGCCCCGTTATCGCGCGGGCCCCAAGCTGATTGCTCGCCCCCCCCCCCCCCCCCCCCCC
>UELU01131583.1:40080-79079 GCA_900490025.1 Megastigmus dorsalis
CCCCCCCCCCCTCCTCCTCCCTCCTTTATACTCCACTGCAGGTAACAAAGAGGACTGGGACTAGCCTCCGTGCAGCTATATAACCTGAGAGTGCGACGAAGATACGATGATCCCCGATGAGGGAGAGAGAAGGAGAGACACACAGCCGGCCGAAAGAGAAAGGAAGAAAGAGAAGCAAAAGTAGCTGCGTTGGGTAGAACTACGTGGAGCTTCAAAAGCTACAACGAAGTCGAGAGTAACAGGATAACATACAAATGAAGAGCGAGGGGGTATAAGAAGTTTTGCGAGACGACCTGCTCCGAGTGTAGTCTTCCAAGACCCTTACCTGCAGAATACGGTATAGTATACAGAAAACTACTCGGCGTATGCTTAATGCAGGGAAGTAGAGGTAGCTACACGAGGTGTGCACTTCGTACCGACTACACGCAACTCGAGGGCTACGCAGAAAGACATAGTAGCAGGGTAATATGAAAATGGAAGTGGAAGAAAATACTGCAGTCCAAGTTATAACTTCACGAAGTGTGGGACAAGCCATATATTGTATAGGCTTTAAAGATATTTTATCGATATGGACGAAGAAAAGTTTTTGGTTTTCTAATTTGGACAGAAGCTTGTAAAATATGTAATGATCGTTATAGGTATTGAAGTAATAATAACAATTAAAACTGCTAAATTTATCGAAAAACTGAGTTAACATATTACAATTAATTCTTATAAGACTCTATGGTAAGCAGAACGTTACGATTATCTCTTACAATTTTTTAAATTTATATACCGCGCTAAATAAAATTATATTATGAATATATATTTTCATGATCTTAATATGTCAATAATAAAAATGACCATCTTATTCCAATATTACGAATGGTTATTTAGATTCAAGTAACGAAATTTATGTTTTTTGTTATTGTGTCATGCATTAAGAAATTTAAAGCAAAGTAAAATAGGAAAATCGAATACTATTTAATTTATATAAAGATAGATGTAGAGATAAAACTAGCCAGAGTGAACGTGAGGGTGAAGTTTAGAAAAGGAAAAACAAAAACGTAGTTCAGTCGAAGTTGTAGCTAGAGAATACTTGTGATGCTCTAGAGTTTGAAGAGCTGTTAAATGCAGAAAATTAGATCATATACAGATTGCTAGTAAAGGCAATGTTTAATACCGTCTTTGTAAATCTATATGTTATTGAATGAATTTATAAATTAACAAAATTTTCAATTTGAAGACCCATTTTTCGTGAAAAATAAAAGTTGTCTTCAGATCAAGAATTGCATTCATTTCAAAATTGACTTGACTTGTTAAAATAAAACATAACACTAAATTTCCTTAAGGTTTAAAACATTTTTGTGCTATAACTCGCTTATTAATTATTATTTCTATCATAATTTTTGAATAAAATTCATCATCTTTTAATTTACAGTATCAGCAGTGCATGTTCTAAATTACAGAGATTTATATTAAAGTTATAATGACAAACTTCTGACTTTATCTCAAAAACGAGTTACTATATCAAAATACTTTTTAAAAGTAACTCGGCCAAAGAGAGTTTTGTGTTATAACAACAACCAAGCTGTAAATCGTGTTTTAACTAATTTCAAGTAATACCAAAGACCATAATCAAAAACTGATATCATTTTAGTCCAATATCCCTTACAGCTTATAAAAAAATATATACAGTTATTTATTGACTATAAAGTAATAAAGTAATAAAGTATAAAGTATAACATGAAACAAACTAGATAAACAGCTAGATAACGACTACACAACTAGATAATATGAAATAATTTTACTTATAAATTGTGACACTATTGTGTTACGAAGATACATCACATCATATTGTTAAGATTTTCGTGGACATATGGATCCTGATGGATTAGGAAATGTGAAGTAAAGAAAAAAAAAGAAAATAATAAATCGAATACGATTCTATTTACATTTGAAGAAAAAAAAATCGAGGCAGAGCTACAAGTGGAGAGGATAGAGAAATATCGGCGTTTGAAGCTAGAAAGAAGTGAAGTCGGTGGAAAGGTGGAGAAAGGACATGTAGCAGTGGTTTCATATTAAAAAGGAGAGTAGAAGAAGCATAATACATAAAGAAGACCCAAGAGGATAGTAGAATGAGCACAAAAATAGCCCGTTTCAGGAGCGAGACGAAGACAGAGTATGGGGAACCACAGGTATATATAGCAAAGAAGAAAAAACGAAGAAGGAGCGCGCACAACACTGTAACTTCGTATATACGTGATGCGAGCGAGCGAGCGGGCGAGCAAGCGAGAGAAACGCAGAGAGACAGAAAACGAATGAACCAAGGAGGAGAAGAAAAAGGAAAGAGCAACGAGTGAGAGAGAAGCTTTTATTGAAAGAAGAGGGGGGAGAGGGGGCGGGGGGGGGAGGGAGGAGGAGATGGAGGGGGAGCAGCAAAAAAAGGAAAGAAAGATCGTCATGAGGTGGTTAGACTGGTTTTACTGCACGTGTGTGAGTATACTATTTGTGGCTCTGTGTGAGTGTGGGTATGGATATATTTGTGTGGATCTCCGACTCCCCCCCCCCCCTCTCGCTCACTCTCTCTCTCTCTCTCTCTCGAAACGACTGCAGTGTACCACTTTGCGAGTGAAGACCTCCTTCTCGCTCACTCTCCTGTTTGAGCTGCTTCTCTCTCGCTCTTTGTCCTAGGCCACGAGCGCGTGTATCGCCTCGCGCGAGCCCGCGCGTCAAGGAGCGACGCTCTCTCTCTCTCTCTCTCTCTCTCTGCGTCTCTCTGGTGTGTGTATATAATTTTCGAGAGCGAGTAAGAGAGTTGGAGGAAGAGAGAGGGAGTGAAAACTCTGCTGGATGAAAATGTGCGTGGACGAATTGATAATTGTGTGTGTGCGTGAGCGCGTGTATAGCCGAGACCGTTGGAGAGTGTCGTTGCATGCGGAGGCCGGTCGTTGGTCCGGTCTTTCCTTTCTCCCTCTCCTTTTCTCTTTCTCTCTCTCCCTCTTTCTTCTCTCTCTCTCTCTCTCTTACTCGCACATACACTTATACGCACTATCTTTCTCTCTCTGTCTCTCTTAGTTTTATCCTCCACTTTTTCGTTCCTTTTATCTTTTTCCATAATTTTTGTCTTTCTCTCATTTAGTTTCGACGTTACTTCCAGCTGCTTTTTATACACCCCCTTTTCCAACTAACCATTTCCTACTTTATTTTCGTCCACCCAGTTTCTCTTCATTTCATTTGTTTCTTTAGACTTGTATGCACAAACTACCATAATGTGATTTTCTTCGCTAAAAATACATTGCGTTTGGTAAAGCAAGGCGGGACAGCGTATGCTCGAAAAACCTGTATTCAAGTTTTTACGTGTACAAGAAGATACAGCTACACTTAAGTTTGAGATTTAATGCTTCATAACAAAAATAATAAAACACAATTACTCAATTCTCGAAACTTGCACGAATAAGTGAGAGTGCCACGGATTACCGATTTTTATTTCGCCATTTCAAATTGAGTCATAGAAGATTATGAAAAAATTAAACATATACAGTAATTTCTTATGTTTATTAAATAATCTGATCAACAAATTTTTATTAGCTTATGTTAATTGTAAAATCTAGAATAGTACAACTAGTGGTCATTGATCTACGCTTTAAATTGTTTATAGATTCTAACTATTTTGATGCATATTTCACCTTAGTATTAGAAGCTAGTTTTAATTAATTCTAACAATATTAGAATGATTAATAAAATTAATAATAATGAAATATACCAAACTTGGAGAAACCAAAATGAACAGATGCATGTTTTATCGATGAACTTGAACCTCGGTACTCTCACTCACTGTAGTCGCAGCTTTGACAGGTAGAACAAATAACGAAGAGGGGAGGAATAGTATAAGCCTTTTACAATCAGTTATGGATCAACGGTAGCGCGAGAAGAGAGATGAGCAAGAACAGTGAGAGAGAAAAAAAAGCGAAGCAGAACAGGTAAGGGGAAGATTGTACCAACGAGAGAAAAGAAACAGAGAGAGAGAGAGAGAGAGAGAGAGAGAGAGAGAAGAGGAGAAAGAGAGAGAGAGAGAAAAGTTTTCTGGCCGTGGTAAATCCTACGGCAAGCACTAATTTCAAGTAGTTTGCCGCCCGGCAATGAGACTTCTTGCCCTTGTATTGTCCGGGATCGCTATCGAGTTTGGATAATAAAATGAACCGGTGGAAAATGTTTAAGTGTACTCGTAACTGTTTTTCTCTTGTTTTTCTCGTGCGCGATATAACGTACAATTCGCTAGAAATATAATATCTGGCGTTTTTTTTTTATTTTAGTAAACTTACAAGAAAATGTATAATTTTCGCTTTATTCTCCCTTTCCGCTAAGTACTGAGGTAAAACTTAATTTTTTCACGAAAAATTTTAATCAAACAATCGTTGGGTATGTTACATTACATCCAACATGAAAAAATGTTCTGAATAATACTAAATTGTCAATCATATGGTTTTAAAAAATATTTTGAAATGTTTTTGATTTAACTTTCCTTATCACTGCTACCGTCACGGTCGGGGAAATTTTGATCAATTTTTCATTACATTTTTAATAGTTTAGCAATTATTTGACTTTCTATTGTAAATAATCTCACATAGTATTGTCATTTACTTAATTAATATGTATTTTTTATTCATTGCTCTTTGAATCTTTTTAGTTTGTACAATGCTAAACTCTGATCAAAAACTGCGCCCACATGTTTAATTGTCATGATTGATTATAAATTTTTATTACATTTGATGAAAAATTAAACCTTAATATACGTAAAAACTACCAAAAAAGTATAATATTTAAGCTGTTATTACATTTATATCTAGATGTAAGCAAGCGACTAAGATCTATCGACTCAAGTGATTAAAAACTGGGTCCGTGACGATATAAGCTTCCTCTTTGAAAATAAAAATAATATTGGATCATAATAATAGTTACTGTTAATTTATCATTTTTTTGTTCATAGAAAAAGAATTTCAATATTTAAATAACTAATATAAAATTCATAGAATAAGCGGAAGAAAAAAATGAAAGATATAACATTTTGCATGCAGACAGGTTTTTTTGTTCGCTATTATATTATACGATCGCGTAAGCACTTTGCACAGCGTGAAAAATCTTTTCTTCGCTCATGCTAACTGCAGGTCTCGTTAATTTCCATACGGGAGAACACACACTTATGGGGTGTGTCGTTTGGAGTGTGTCACGATTAATGACTCTTCTCTCGGGCGATCAAAACTGTGGTTCGCGCAACGAATCACCGCCACGAAAAGGATTTAATAAATATTTATCGCACCGCGTTCGCACCACCTCTTTTTACAAGAATACAAGCTCTCAAGCGCACGTGGACTGTGCACATCGGAGCAATATTTCGTTCTCCTATAACAAAGCCCCTTCGTCTCGGGGCACTTGATAAGTGACTTTCTCAGGTGGCAACCGCGCGTAGTCCTCGACAAATGCGTCGCCCAAGTGCGCACAGACGCACACACGCACACACGTCACACGCGGCCCCTGCAAGCATAGGTAGAAGTAAGAGGGAATAAAAAAGGGTCATCCATATATCATCTCAATTGCATCACTTCACCGCGGGATTGAATATATTTGACAAACAAATGAAAATTTTTCCCAAATTATACCGAATCCCATCTGCATATCAAAGCGAGGAGCATCCTCGGATCGGATCCCCCATACGTATAATTTCTGGGATGCACACAATGAGAACACGCGTGTGACTATGCCGACGCTCTCTCAACCTACTTCTACACTGTCGCCTGCTACACCTAAAGAAACCCACACACATGCGCAAAGGAAATTTCCATAAGAAGAAACGGTCGACTACTTCCCAGGGCGCGTCTTCAATAGCGCGCGATTGATCGTTCGGCAAAACACGAGGACAAAAAAATTGAACACGATACAGTCTTGTTGTCGTATTCCTATATAGAATACGCATCCAGAAGAAGGTGGGGGGGACAGCAGCGAAGAAAACGAGGAGATAGGAGAGAAAAGCGACAAGACACGTTTCTAGGCCTGAGAGATCGCGAGATCCCGAGAAAGGATTCGTGCCAATAGCTTATACGAGGGATCGTCCTCGCTGGTGTCATGGCTGCGATAGACCCGCCAAATGAAGGGGGAGAATAATAGAAGAAGACGAAGTAGGAGGAGGAGAAGAGGATCATGATGAAGAAGAGAAGGTTAGATAAATAATTTGTGTGTTCTCGGCACGTCCGACCGGGTTTCTACGTTAAGAGATTCCCGCAACTCTGCGATGACGTTCTTTCTAGCACTCCTCCCCTTTGCGGACACGCAGACTTGTCGTCTTCTTCTTTACTTCTTCTTCCATCTTCTTCTCTCTCTCTCTCTCTCTCTCTCTCTCTCTCTCTCTCTCTGTCTCACTATCTCTCTCTTTCTCTCAAGGATAACTACTAAATACAGGATACACACTGTGCCTGCACGCGCGGCGATAGATCCACCCCCTCTACTGCTGCTGCGCCTTTTTCACTCTGTATATGGAGCATTTCGTGTCAAGCGGGTTTATGAAAAATTCATCAATTCATCTTTATGTTTATGATGATTGAGATTTACAATAAATACTGTACCAGAATTGTAGAATTGAATCAAACGAAAAATCAAAGGTTAAATTTTTTAAATTGGAGGTGATGTTATGCATTGTTCTTATTCTATGATGATGACTGCACAATTGGACTATAATTTATAAATTCCAATTACGTACAATTGATAACGCAAAATAAACAAAAGAAGGAATATGCATCTATTGGTATACGTGTATATTTATATGGAAAGTTCGTCTAAAAATATAATAAACTTGACGTCAAATGCTCCATGTGCAAAGTTCGTAACCACCGATGTGCTGCTCTCGGGCGAGGAAGAATCGGTCAGATCCCTGTGCCTCAAGGTAACCGTAACTGCTCTTCTCACTTCTCCTCTCCCCATTCTCGATATTAGACTGCAAAAGTAAAGCAGATCGATGAAGCGTATATATATACCGAGAAGCTCACAGAAAGGTTCAGATAACAAGGTAAGTATACAAGATACAGAAGTGACACGCTTAAGCTATGCGAGCCCGATCCTGGGTGTAAAAAAGGAGGCAGCCAAGGTAACTGCTTTGTCGGCTCTCCACAGTTTTTTCTCTCCTCGTACTTTGTTACGCGGAACTAGCGGAATCTAATGATATATAAGACCGACTGTTAGGGCTGCCTCTGCGGAGGACGATGACTAAAATTTTTGTTTTTTATTTGTGCCCAGTGTTTCTGATGTTTACCACCACCGCTGGATCAACTTTTCGTGGCCTGCACACTGCGAGAAGCGATTATCTTGATTTGATTCTTCCTTTGAAAATATTTTGATTAGAAGAGAAGATATGTTATTTTACGACTTGTATCCAGAACAGGCGTAATGCAGGTCATCACCAACCCTATCATCGTCCGAATTAAAATTTTTATAGCTACTCTTCGAAATGCAATTTTTGGAAGCATTACCTAATTCAACGCTTCGGTATTTCCGTTTTTAATCGCACGTTCTGGTCATTAGTTTGGACTTGGTGTTTTTCCTGCATCGTTCGAATGAGCGTGGTTTTGCTTGGACAAATCCCCCAAGTTGATGTGTATGGCCCACTAGTCTCATACTCGTGCGTGATCCAACGTATATGTTTATTCGCGTTGACCAATCTATACGTGCATGCGATCGTATGCACGTGTGCGTTGGTAAACTGGGGATGCATCGCATTAGTATCAGCAACAGCAGCAGCAAAGCAAAGTGGAGGGGTACACAAGGTTCGATTTGTTACTCTTTTTGTGGTAGCCCTTCTTTTTGTCCTCTTTCTAACTCTCTATCCCTCCCTCTCTCTGTCTCTCTTACGCTCTCGTACTCTCCGCTCGCTCCATCTTAGCATTGGTCCGATGTAAACACGAGTGGCTGATAGCCGTAGGGGTGGAGGGCCCCGCGCACAAGTTGCCCTCCCTCTCTCTCTCTCTCTCTCTCTCTCTCTGTCTCTCTCTTTCGTTCCTTGCACGAACGACGAAGAGCCGAGGAGAACCGCAGTATCAGGAGCAGTATAAGTATAGGAAAAGGAGGGGAAAAGGCGAGCGAAGAAAAAGCGAGAGAAGAGAGAGAGAGAGAGAGATAAAGGGGGAGAGAGAGACAGAAAGAGAGACAGAGCGAGAGAGAGAGAGAGAGTATAGGGTCCCGACGAGCTGCAGTAAGGAGCCAACGGCGACGAGAAGAGAGAGAAGTATAGAAGGGAAAACAGACCGAGAGGCCCAGTGAAGTAAACCGGAGCCGAGTGGAAAGATGCGCACATAAGAGAAAGAGAGACGCAGTATAAGAGGAGAGCATGAAGAGGAGGAGGGAGATGCTAAACTAGCGAGTGCAGGAGAAAGATAGAAAAGGTAAAACACGAGGGAGGCAAAGTGCAGCTGAACCCCAGTGGCGTAGGGCCCCGCTGAGCAACAAAGTTACGTACGTGCAGAAGAGCAAAAGAGAGGGAGAGAGAAAGAGTGAGACGGAGTGGGGAGGGGGACGACCACGCTACTTACATTAGATATCTCCCCCTCTCTCTCTCTCTCTCTCGCTGACTCGTTCCCTCTCTCTCGCTTCCTTTCTCGCTCTACGGACGTACCAGCCTGCAAAGACGAAACGTTCCTTCCTTCTCGGCTCACTTTATTTTCTTCATTCTCTTTTCTCCGTCCTTTTTCTTACTCTCTCGTGCTGCAGCCATCTTCTCTCTCCCTCGCTTGTGTATATTGCCATACTCCCTGCTTCTCTCTCTCTCCCTCTCTCCCTCTCTCTTGCTCCTCTCTCGCGAAACCTGATCCACGGAGGATAATTATCGTGCTGCGTCGAGGCAGCCCAAAGTCGTATCGCCTCGATCGCCAGGAGATAAGGGCCGAGGCTTTACACCTCGAGACTCTCCCGAACGACGACCATGAGTAGTTTTTTACACGCCTACCTCTCGCTGCTTCTTTTCTTCCCTCTCTCTCTCCTTCTCTCTCTCTCTCTCTCTCTCTCTCTTTCTCTCTCTGCTCGTTCTGCTCGTTTTGTTTCTTATTATATTTGCTCGTCGTCGTGATTTCGGAGCGTACGACGCAGTTTTTCGAACGGAAATTAATGTTATCGCAGCAGGCTGAACTTTTTTCTCTGTTTTTTTTTCTTTCTCTCTTTCTGCCAGCCAGGAGATAAGGAAAATAAAGCTGAGCGCAACAGTGGTAGCCGGGGATGCGCGTCATTTCGAAGTCGTTAATCATACATGCCCTTGCACTGACTCTTGCCACAATTTTCATCTCTTTTCCGCGTCATTGTTGTGCTCATCTTCGCGTCTCTTTTTTTTCTCTCGCCCTCTCTCGCTCTCTCTCTCTCTCTCTCTCTCTCTCTCTCTCTCTCGCACAGTCAACGATGTCGAGGCTGAAATTGGTTAAGGGACTCGTTTCCAAGAAGAGGAAGGAGTAAATCAACGTAAAAAGTCAATAAAGCGAGAAACAACATTTACTCCTTATTATTCACGGTTGTGCTGCTGGACTTTAGCGCGCCTGCGGTAGCCAGAGGCACAGTAGCCCGGGTAATTTTTTACTGCGCTTGGGACAGAGAGAGAGAGAGAGAGAGAGAGAGAGAGAGCAAAAAAAACGAAGGACCGGGAAGAAAAAGGAGATAAGAAAGGGAGAGATCCTCTGGGCTTTCAAAGTATAGGCAGCACGATTTGCTTCTCTCTTTTGACTGCAGATATCAACGCACTTGTTATTGGATGGAAAAATATTCATTTGTATATTCTTCTTGCTTTTATCAGGTTTGACTCGCGAATGAAATTATTATAATTTACGGCGTTGAAGGTAATTGATGTAATTACATAATTGTAATGAAAATGATGACATTGCATACGATTAAATAATTGCTTTTTGCGTCATATACAATTTGTATGGATAGCATAATTTTAAGTTTTTCTTTAAGGTTATCTATCAAAGTAAGCAAATTAAATTTATTGAAACTTTTGCTCTCATTTTTACATCACGATGAAATAAAGTAATTATTAAATATGTCCGAAACTTTTAATTCCAATTAAATATTAACAAAGATTTTAGAGTTTAAAAGGTGTAGAAAATACATTTCCTCCCATCTGATGTAGATTGTTTTTGATAAGCTAAATTATGTGAATAAAAACCAATATACCCACGAATATTTTATCAAATGTAAAAGACGCTTAAACATCCAATTTTTTACTTAATCAAATAAATCCACTTTCAGTCTTGGAGGGAAAAAAATAGAGGAAAGAGGATACCGGAAGAAAAAAAGCAACAGCAGCAGTACAGACCATTTACACACTTTTTCCGAGAGCTGAATAGTTCGGTACACTCGGTGGGGTTGGTGCATTGTACTCGGTGTATAAGTCAGTAACTCAATAGGCCGGGGCTTTTACAACGAGACCGGACAAACATGTGGACCCCAAAGGATCTTTCACTGCAAGTCCCAACGGTTTGTCCGGCTTGAATTAGGTCACACCCATACACAGTCGATTGTTTTTGTCGTCCGAGCTTCCCCCGTTCCGCTTCCACCTCACTTTCTGCGCCTGATTTTTTTCTTCCTCTTGCAGTGCTTTATCGTTCCAATTACTGTTATTCGGAGCAGAGTTGACATCATCGAGTCTTTTCAATTCTACGAAATCTCTAATAAATTTTTTTTATGCACAGCTTATATACATTTTTTGAATTCGCTGAAATCAGCAGTAAAAATCAGCAAACTTGTCCTTTATATTTTATTCAATTTTCTGTATTGTTATTGCATAAGTATACATGAGGTTGAAATTATACTAATTATTGAGGAATTATTATTCGAAATGTAAATTTTTAAAATAAAGAAAGATATACAATTATTATAATAGCGGTGTGTTTATTATTAAAATTATTACTTTTTAAAAATTAAAAATATCAGAGTAGAGTATCTTACAGGCTTATTTCTGAAAAAAGTAAATGTTTATTAGATATTCCATTACTCATAGGTATGTATTCCTACTCAGATGCCTCTAAAAGATAATTAATGCAAAAACGACTAAAAATACATCCAGACATTTTTCGAATCATTAGATGGCCTTTTTTGAAGAACTGCGTTCTACGAAACAACAGGGTTCCGAGCACGTTCATCTAAATGTTTCCATAAAATTAAATTATATTTCTACCCGTGCCCTTTTACCACTCCTCGCACGACGTTCCTGCCTCGCTCGTGCTTTATCGTTTTCGACTGATGACTGCTGCAGTGCTATATAAGCTACTATAAGCGCGATTCTACCCGTTTCTTCCTCCTTCTCTCTCTCTCTCTCTCTCTCTCTCTCTCTCTTTCCTTTTTTTTCTCAGCCTTCCTCCTCTTTCTTACGCACACACACGCACATAATATCTCCCTCCGCATCTTCCATCGCTTTACACACACACACACACACACACACACACACACACACACACACACACACATATTTATATATATAAGAGGACAAGATATAGCGCACACAAGAGGAATAGTTTCTCTTTTTTCCCCTACTTTTCTCTCTCTCTCTCTCTTTCTCTCTCTGTCTCCCTGCCTTCTCTTTTTACTTTCAGTTCCTCGGTAAAAGAGAGCGCACGAGAGAGAGAGAGAGAGAGAGAGAGAGAGAGAGAGAGAGAGAGAGAGGCGTCATTATGAAAATGATACTGTACCTGTATAGCTAAGGGGACAGAGACCGCAGACCATGGCAATTACGCGTAATGAAACGCCCGGGTCCATCGACGGACGACGACGGAGACGAGGACGACAACGATGACTGGGCACTCGAGAAGAATCGTATATATGTACAGTGAAAGAACGGAAAGGAGAAAAAAGGAGAGCCGTGCGGAGCAAGGAGAGATAGTGACAGGCGGACTGATCAAGAAAAAGGGAGAGAGAAAGAGGGAGGGAGAGAGGGAGCGAAAGAAAGAGACCAGGGGGGGGGGGAGCGACGACGCCAATTGACGACGTTTATAAACGCAGTCGGATTGAAACTCGGTAAGTGCGGTGTGCAGTGCCGCTGCAGTGCGCGCGCGGTGTGCAATGCCAGCCAGAGGATGGCGTGTAAATAAGCCGTAAAAATTCGCAACTGTCTCCTCTCTCTCCCTCTCTCTCCATCTCTCGCTCTATACCTGAATGGAAATTATATTTATGATGCCGTGGTGGCGAGAGAAGGAGGAGAGAGGGAGAGAGAGAGAGAGAGAAGAACCCTTTTTATATGAAAGCCTTGGCAGCTTCTGGCTCGATTCTTCGAAGCGATTCTATAATGATGTCTAACGGCGAGAGGTGCTGTTGCTCCCCCTTCGATACTCCAATGATTCTTTCCCCCCTTCAACGTCTCGATCTTCTTTATATTTCTGGATCTTTTTATGCGAGCGAATTCGTCTCGCTGCATGTGTGCGCGTGTGTGTGTGTATGCGCCGTACAACTGATACGATCCCTTCATGCCGCAGCCTTATTACATGCCTTTGAAGCCTCGGAGTGTTATTATAAATAATAATGGTCTTCGCGGCTATTTATTCGTATATGACTGTATAAGGACTAATGTAATTATACTATTTCGCTACAAAAGCGATGGTAATAAGCTTTTTCGGTACAAGTTTAATTAACTGTCCTGTAAGATGAGCTATTTTTTATCAATTTTCTTGATTTGTAAACTTGGCTTCTGATTAAAATAGAGATTCACTGCGGTGCACAACCTATTATTCCCAGATTACTTTTGAATGATTTTACCGTTACGATTTATTATGACACTCTAACCTTGAACAATACAATCCTGCAAAGTAAATAAGAATTTTGCATAATAAATTTAAGTGGAAATGTTTTTCTTTTACTCGCTACTACATCATTTTTTCTATTAAATTACAAAAATATGATCGCAGTGTTAATATATACATTTTTTTAATCAACCAGCATGTTGCAACACGTAATTGTAAATCCTGCCAAGTGCAAATTTAAACATCACAAAAGTATGCAAAAATGAATATTGATCTCTTCATAAACGATTTCGTTGGCTGTCTTTATCGCGACGAAGCCGAAGCACGCGACGCCAAAGAGCAAACAGAAACGCCATGCATACGAATACCCATACTTTGGCCGCAGTTCGGGCAAACTCACCCCGACTATACCTTATTTATGGCTCTCGAAGCAGCCTACCGTCGACGATACACACCTTCGACCCAAAACGCAAAAATATTCTCCTTAGCATAGGAACGGGCCATGACGTGCGAGAGCACGAGGATCTCTTGTCTTGTCCCGTGAAAGCCAGCAGTTTGCGCACCTGCAGCCCATATCCACTTCGAGGTGCTCTGTACGCGACTAAGCCCGCGTGCCTTGCGATACAAAAAGAAACGGGAAACAAAAAAATGCAAAGACCAATTCGTATACCGCGCGGAATCGTAGGGAGCTTTTCTCGAGCAAATAGAAGGAAAACGTGCCTGGGCTAGCGTTAGACGAAATGCGCGCGAGCTCTGCTCTATACACGTGTGTAGTCGACATTCCTGCGCTTGTACGTATATACAGCCGCTGTTTTCTTCCCGAACCCGCGTCGACGTTATAGGTCTTTTGTTTGACATGAATCATCGAGAGAAAGCGGCGGGCGAGTTTTGCCGTTGGAACGCGATAACGTCGGCGGCGTGAGCTTAGGCAAATGCATACGCGGCTGGATCGGTGGATGACACGCTACTAAGATATGTTTGTTTTGAGCGGGATTTTTCTTTCGTGCTCCGTATATAATGTGTGTAGGGTTCGGTTGAGCGTTTTCTTGGATTTTGAATGATTTATTTGTCGCGGTGCTTTCTGGAACTGCGATAGCTTATCTCGAAGAATTAGTCGGTAGAGCACTATTGGTAGATTGGTTCGTAGCTATTGTTTTGAAGTAAACGACATATCTTCTGGATTCGAAATTTTGAAATTGTTCGCGCATTATCTCACCTTCGTTAATGCGAACCAAAGAGGGAATAAATATTTTTATAATGATTAGCTGAGAAGGTACACGACTCATTTGTTCTATACATCTAATACTTTTATTTAAAATATATCTAATTAGCACTAAATTATACGATAAAAGTTTGTCTTCGATCAATTAGCGTCAAACGGTAATAAAATTAAATAGACGCCATAAAAGCTTTTATATTCAATGCTTCGGATTGACATCGTGCGACCTATTACCATAACTAGATATAGACTATGTTTTATATCTGATTTTATACATTAAGATAATCGACTTCTAGAGTAGGGCCACCAGTTACTACTCCCCTTCAGTTACTATATATATTTGAGCTACGACATATGCTTAACCTGTACAACCTCTTGTAAATATTGCATAATCAATAAACGTAAAGTACAATACTGAGAAGTCTTTTTCCTCTCACTCTGCCCCAATTTATTTTTACAAATATTCATGACATAAAAATACTATTACATTTTATAATGTATCTAAAATTATCTGGATTAATAAACATATAAAAAAACATTTTTCATTTAGTTAAGAGGTACAGGATTTTAAATCAAAATATAATAACTGAAAAAAGTACAAGCTAGATAGACGCCAAAAGAAAATTTAGTAAAACTAAATGCAGAAGAGTAAAAATTTCACTACCAAGTCTTATACAAAGATGCTTTGTGTCGCCTTCCCTACGCCAATCATAAACTATTTCATAAGTCCTAATCCATCATCTTTTCTTCTAATCATTGCTAAACCTCTCCACCGACTTGTACCCATTCAGCCACAAGAACAATGCACTTTTCCCTCTCAACAGCCACTCACACGCACAACAATGCTTACAAAACCTCAAAAATACATTACCATTGGCATAACACTTATCGAGCCCTATAAAATTCCAGCATTCACGAACTCGAGCCCGAGTGTCTATATCGGCGCGCAAGCCAAAGCCATACACGCGTGCATGGCTGGGCATTCTGCAGCGCAGCTGATGCAGTCAGGCACAGTAAAATAGTCGTGCGCAACGCGGAAGGAACGGTCGGTGCGCACACCTTATCCATAAAACGCGCGGCTGCTGCTGCTGTACGGTGCAGCGAAGGGCTTCCACCGCAGTGTAATATACACTCGGGGATTGTCTCTCTCTCTCTCTCTCTCTCAGTCCACGGCAACTGCATGACTCACCGCGAGCTGCAACTATAAAATCCTCATAGTCTAGGGTAAATTACACCTTTCTCTCTCACTCTCGCTCACTGCGCGACTGTCCGGTGTAGGCGCGCGCAGCTCGTTGTTGTTTGATCTTTGGGTCGCTTGCTCGCTCACTATCTGTCTCTCTCACTCGCTCTGGTCGGCGTCCCTCTGTACCTGCGACTTGTCGAGCGCTCGTATAGTTGTCAATCGCTCGCAATTATCGTTATCGCCGGCTACGACATTATCTACACGACTATAAGTGGCACTTGAGCCAACTACGACGATAGCATAATGGCTAGCGAGTATACCACTAGTCGGGCTTAATTTAGATCCGGTAGCGCGCGCGCGTTTCTGATCTCTCTCTCTCTCTCTCTCTCTCTCTCTCTCTCTCTCTCTCTGGATGTGTGTGTAGAGGCGCACATGCGCTCGTGAATACTTTACGGATGCCGCGGGACGAGACCTGTGCGCGGAGGGAAAATTGAGCGAGAGAAGAGTATGATTTGCCAGTCGCTCGTCGGCCGGACTGGCTTCATTCGCGGAATCTCCAAGCTTTTGCGGAGTTTAGCTCGTGTAATGTCTATTATGCGCATGACGCGTATATAAGCCTGTAGGTACTGTTGAATCACTATTATGCTTGGCTCGAGGAAAATTGTGATGTATCGCGTATACTTTTCCTCTCTCTTACGAGACGGCGCTTATTTACCACTGACGTATATTTTTCTTCACTTTAGCAAAATTATTGGATCATCATGCTAAGTGACCGAATCATTGTAATTGAAAATGATATTTCAGACCAGTCCGCGACATATTAACATCGATATAATTTTTATTCGATGACATTATTTGTTGCATAAATTCAGAGTGAATTTTTTTGTCGATTTACGTTATAAAATAATTAAATTTGCATAAGAAGTCACTTACATAGAGGAAAGTATAGTGTAACACGTGGCTATTAAAAAAATTCAGACTCCCAGATGTAAATCTAATTGTCCAATGCATACACTTTTAGAATCTAATATCATTCGTCGCGTCAAGACATATAGAATCACCGTGTAAAATGAAAACCCAAAAGCTCGGTCGCTCTATTAAATATACGTCTAAAGAGAACGAGAGCTTTATAGCTCAGCGCGTTTATGGAGCTGCTCGTACAGCCATTCGAAACATTACGAGGAGAAGTTTTTTAAATCGACGACATATTGTTACGAACCGCCGAGTGACAGTTTCTATAACGAATGAGACTCGCTCGACTCAACTCTACGACTATATACGTAACGCTTTACAGGTCTCCGGCGGCTGTACATATGGCCACAACTAACTCGCTCGAAAACGAAATCGTTTAGAAAAAGAAACTGTTCCTTCGCTGTGTCTTTCTGTATATGTACACATTGGCGCTCTCGATTGCCTCGCGCCAACACATGGCCGTCGGTTGACCCAGATTTAAAGTGGTTGATAATTACCGAGCGTTGGCAGCGGGTAACCGAGGCAAATCTGAACGTCAACCCGAGAAAAAGATCTCTCTCTCTCTTGCCGGTTGCTCGAACTCGCCCATATATATATATAATATAGGAAAAGAAAGAAAAAAAGCGCTAAGCTTGCTAGAGGAGGAAAAAAAAGGCGAGATGTCTTAGTGGCCGGGACGAGGCTCTAAATCTGGAAGCGAGACGCGCCATGCGACGAGGCGCTGAAGAGGGTTTTTCATGTGCAAGAAATTACGTCGTGGACTGCACCCCATGAGGTCTCGAGACCGATGATTCTGGGTCAAACAACACGACCAGACGCTGTTTTAGTTGTTTTTTTTCTTTTCTGCGCGCTGCTCTGGTGAGATCGATTGCTTTGGAGAGCTGTCGTTGCTTGTGTGATCGTCGGAATCTATGCATTCTGATGAGCAAAGTTAGAAGTATCAGTTCTGTGTTTTCGTAAGCTGTAGATTTTCTTCGCATTCTTATAGTGCCAATTTATACGACTGGAAATTGAACAGGAAGAGAAACACGATATTCTTGTATTTCTATACTTCAATTTGTGCTGTAACCAACAATTTCATGTTCTATATTGAAATGTAATCTTACTCGAATTAATTTATATAATAGGTAAGCAGTCAATCACAGAGATAATAACCGCTATACAATAAACGAAATTCCTCATTCAAGAATCACTATAACAAAATACAATCTTCTCGATTGAACGCAGCCGCGCAAATGTCACATGGAAAGCAAAAAGGTCCTATGTGTAACGCGATATCAGCCGATTAATAATCGCATACCATAAGCTATACCACCCATCATGCGCTCACCTGTGGCATGTAACAGAGTTACAAGGTTAATGAAACCGCGCGCGCTCGCTCGCAGCCCATAATATGTAGCCGCAGCATCGCGGAGTGTAACGAAATATAATTGCCTCGCGGGTGTCCGGAGGAGACGCTAACAGCCCATGCGATACATCTAATAAGCTATCGATTAGTTTGGCATACCACATACCGCTGTATTCTATTAACAGCTCAATGGCGTGATTTATATATCGTCCAATTTCCGCGAGTCTTTTACCACTCAGTATATATGTATACATGTATATACTTTCCTTGTGCGTTTCGTTTTATAATCGATGTTCGTATAATAGCAAGTCGCGCGAGTTTCCGAGAGAGAGAGAGAGAGAGAGAGAGAGAGAGCGGGAGAGAGAGAGCAATATAATTGGACTTATAAGTCGTGGGTAGTCGACGTCGTCAGCTTTCCACTTGGTGTGGCTTTTTCCTTCCCAACTCCGCACCTCATTTTCGCGTCTTTTTGCCGCTGCCGAGGCGCTGACTGTGAAAAAAGTGGAAAATCCCTCAAAGCAAACTAACCCCTCGGTGGTGGTGATTATTCGACGCTTCGTGGCCTCTGGCACTCTTTCTCTCGCTCTCTTTCTCTCTCTCTCTCTCTCTCTCTCTCTCTCTCAATCCCGCAAGTTCGCCCTCTCCAATTAGCGATGTAATTAATAAATATTTTACTTTTGCCGAGGCACGAGCGACGAGCAGCCTCGGTATACAGCCAGTGCGCCCCGGGGATTATTGTCGCGGCTTTATCGCCCCGGTTTTCTTGCGCCTCTCCGAGATGTATACACTCGAATTATCGTTTCTCGTTAGCGTCGCGCGCGCTACTCTTCGATTCGTCTCTTTTTTCCTTCTTGCCTTTACAATTTTTTTCCCCCCACTTTTTGTGCACGCGTATCCGCGTCTATTGTGCGTTTTTCCCTTGATGATTCCGCATTATGGTCTGTGACTCGGTGTTGTTACCCGCGGGTCGGTGGCTTTTTGAATTATCATTCTATATGATTTAAGTGGGACTCTCGAATTAGCCTTTCTTTCTTGTTTTAAAGAACCGATCGATCGTATTGCTGCCAAATTTAGCACGCACGGTCGATGCATGTAGGTTCGATTGAAAAAGTTTGTGGGGATGCAACACGAGAAGCTGTGGTTTTTAATCTTACAAAAAATGCGGATAGAAAAAAAAAAGATTTACGGTCAAACCGACTTGTTCTACTTAGAATGCGATTTAATTTTTTTCTTTCATGTTTTTTATTTCCACTACTTTTAAAATAGAGTTTTGTGGATTTATAGACTTTGAGTAAAAAAATTGGCACAGCATAATCAGTCTTAAAACTACCTAGGATTCAATAAACAATGTTTCACCACATTATTTTATAGTTTAAAAAAAGCAATCACTGTATGAGCTATCGGGGACAGTAATTTTGAAAAAAAAATGCAAAACTCACGGTCCAAATAATTTCAAAGTTAACGCATAAGCCACAAATAAAAAGAAAAAGAAATAAAGAAGCATTCAAACCTATCGAAACAAGACTCGTTTCGAATTCGAACAGATTGTACAAATAAGCAATTTATTTTATCGCACAAAAACAAAATTAAAAAGCGCTCGACGAACCCGCAGCCGAGCTGTATAAATTCGGATTAATGACACAATGACACAAAACACTTTTGTCTTTCGTATAAAGACGAGCTTGTACTGTTACAGTCAGTAGGTCATCGATTGCTCAACGGCGTATATCCGGGCCACGCCGAGCCACGCGTTTTGTCAGCTTTTTTATATATATATACACATACACATCTATACACAGCAAAGCGATAATTTCAGTCCTCGGATGATTCACTCGATATCCAAGTTTGCCAAGAAGGAGAAAGATATTTATATATATATACCTACTCAAAGTATAATACAAGGCGAAAGATAAAAAAAGCGAGTCTCCTCTCGCTCTCTTTTATCCTTTCTCCGCTGGCTGAAAACTCGTCGGTCTTCGCTTTCTCCGCTTGGTGTATATACACAGACATATACACAGCATCATGGACAGAGACCGGGTGACTAGTGACATAATTACGCGAGTAGCGGCGACCGACGGCAGCGGCGGCTCCTGCCAGTGTGCACTATTCCACCTGAGTCATTCGTCATCTTGCTCGCTCGTGCGCCGCCGCAGTTCTCCTTTTTCTCTTGTCTTTGTTTTCCTCGCTCTACTGCTATCCTTGCGCCTCTCGCGCGCCACTCTTACTCACCTGTATAGCGGCGTATATGTGCGAGCGCCTTTAGGTATAGGTATATACAACTAATCTCGTGCAATGCCGTTATGGCTAGTTGCTTGGCCGAAGTGCGCTTATGGCGCTCGAGCGTATGCGCCAAACTCACTCTCTTCTAATTTATCTCGATTAGCGACGCTCGTAATCTCGTAATAAGTCTCGCGCTTCTTCCTCGCGCGCATACATACACCATGCGTATGTGTGTGAATGTTTGCTTGAATTATTCCGTTATCGAGGGAGGAAAGTGAGATCTCGTTTTTTTTTCGTTCCTGATGGGCTCTGATTTTACAATAGGGATCTCTCGAATTACGAAAAAAATAAATCTGACTGGTTTTAATTGAGTAGGGATGAAATCGATGACAGGATATACTTGTGCTGAATTTTGACAGTTTTTTAAAGCCATTGCCTAGTCTATTTTTCACTATATAATTTTTTTTCTGATTTCGATCTTATCGAGAATCTAACAACACTCTTATTCATACCTTTGGATCGTTGCCTTTTTTAATAATCCAAGATTACAAATATTAAATGCATGTTTCATTAAAAGTAAAGGTTTCATGAATCATTAACGGTATCAAATACCTACATCGATCGACAAAACTAATATTACAATATAACTGATAATATTATAAGATTGTGTAGGATCTGCCAGATCGTACGGTTAAATTAAGAGATCACCACTAATTTTATTCACTTGGCAAGTAAAAGTCCAATTCTCCCAGAGGCATGTACCCTGCATTATCAGCCCCATCAACGTGAGAAACTCGGAACTGAGCATTTGCACGAATTGGCTCAGGCATTGCATATATACCATGGGCACACTGCAATACACAAGTGCACGTAAATAATCGCCCTTTACGCAGGCAAAGGTCATTGTGCTCAATGTGTGCTGTACTTCGCGCAAAAACATATGAATATATATAATCTGCCCTGGAGCTCGCACGAACGAGTTGAATGGGGTAGAAATCACGAAAAAGTGAATAAAAGTCGCTGACGAGATGCTGTACTGCTGCAGCAGCGTGTGGTGGGGGGAGGGGAGAGTCGCCTCTCGACTGGATTAACATATTCAATGTGCCAGTCTCTCTCTCTCTCTCTCTCTCTCTCTCTCTCTCCTTCTCGACCCCCTTTCTACCCTGGCAACGTCACGCACATTCACAAAAAAAGCGAGGAAAAGAAAGAATAACAAAAGTGCAATGTATAGGTGAACTGCCCTCGGATGACCTCGTAACTCTCTCTCTCTCTCTCTTGCGCTCTTGCTCTCTGTCGAGGGTAGAAATGCGGTAATCTCTCCCACAGTATAAGCGAATGAATAGCGTAGCCTGTTCCTGTTCCGCATACGTGTACATCATGCATCACAATGGCCATATCGAGTATACCCATATATGCGACAGGGTGAAAACGTGTTTTTTTCATCTCTCCCGTCTTATATTTTTCGCCAGCATCATCGAGGTCCGCGCGTCGTTGTAGTCAGAAAACGCTTTCGCGTAACCAACAGAGATCTGCATATCAATGCACGTCTCTCTCTCTCTCTCTCTCCTTCCATCTCTCCCCCTTATACATAATAGCAAAAGTCTGCAGGTGTACTCCTATACCTCATTCAGTCGTAAAAGAGAACAAACCAGGACAAGTGTGCTACCACGTACGTGCGCACCCTACGCACACACACACACACACACAGACACATATATGTGTGCATTTAGAAACGGTTACAGCATGATTTTTCTCCTCTATTCCGCAGCACCCGTGAGGGAGAAGCTTTACATTATCGCGAGGGGGACGACTCGTATGCGCGTAAACTCACGTATAGCTAAGTGTGCCTGTGAGTTTGTGTGTGTGTGTGTGTGTGTGTGTGTGTGTGCGTCGACGGGGGGAGCCTGTGCATGGGAATCTCACAGGTGCATGGTTTTCTAAGAGAGCCCCAGAAAGAGGGAAGGAAAAAGGAGGGCGGTATATACGCCATCGAGATTACCTCGGGCCAACGTACCTTGCGCGCGCACGCATACACACATACACACACACACCGACTAGTGGCTTGTACCCAGTGTATAGAGGGTGGGGTTTGTTGCAGGAGTGTTGGTGCCGATATTAAAACACAATATATATACATATATATATATATATATGTATAGCCCGTGAAACTCGGAGAGAAAAAAAAAGAAGAAGGAAGAGCGGAGTTATACAGCCCTCTGTGTGTGCGTGTGTGTGCGTAGCTAGACAGTGGAAGGTGATGACACTGCTCGAATGCACGTGCATGGAAATCCGATACGCAGCCGAGCGTTAGTAGACACGACAGATGGGTCAAGAGTAGTATATATCTGCCACCACCGCCATCAAAGTCCCACGGGGTTAAGAGGATCGTTGAGTGTCCCTTTGGGTCTTCGGTGTTGCTGCTGCTGCTGCTGCTGCCGTTGCCGTTGCCGTTGCCGTTGCCGCTGCAGCGCGAGGCATATTCAATCGACGAGTTCTGCGTGGGCCTCTCTCTCTCTCTCTCTCACACTCCCTGTCCATGTGGGTGCGTAATCCTTCACGATTCATCGATACACGAGTCTCGCTCTGGCGCATCGAGCGCTTACGAGCCTCTCTCTTTCTCTTTTCTCCTTTTCTTTTCCTTTTTTTTTTTCGTCCCTGCGTATACGCACGCCCGCGCGAGCGCGCGAGCTCGAAATCGCAGCCGACGGAAAAAGCTCTTTGCGAGCTCGAGTATATATATGTATGTGTAAGTGTGAATGCGTTATGAATGCAGGTATGCATGGCGTAGGTGTGCCAGACAGGTGTTTTGTTCGTCTCCCTTTGCCCTCCCAGACCCTTTTTTTTTGCTTCGCACTTGAAAGACTTTCGTTTTATCGAATATGTAATTTCGCTTTGAAAATCGATCGAGTGTGAATCTACTGTGATTTGCTCGGATTTATATATATACCAGAATATTGTAAATCTGAATTTGTGAAAGTATCGTTTGATCATCTTTTTTCAATTTTCGCACAAATACTTTGCGGTGTAGCGTCCCTTTCATTAATTAAATTTGTAAAATACCGATTACAAAGTTTTATTCGTCACATTATTCATTGCACACTAAAAATAATTACCCATGACGATCAACATTATTATAATAAAAAGTCATCTCCAATTTTCTTCGTTCACGATGAACGTACAACAGATTAAAAAGCCATAAATAAACAACGATAACCTTGATTGTATTGTTTGCAAGAATTATAAAAACACATCCCGCGCGTGATTTATAAAATTAATGTTTGCCAAGGAAATGATGTGTTCCGTAATGTGTCGCAACGCAGAGAAAATGAATCTAATAAATAATGCAATAGCGAGGGATGAGCAAGAGCGTGTGCTATATATACAGCCATAATCGTCGAAGGTCTCTCCGCGCGCGCGAGCATCACTGCAGCTCAGCTTTGCACCGCTGTATAGCGAAACGAGCCAAGAGTCTCTCGCTGCGGCACACAACCTTGGAGTAGTATCGGTAAGTAGTCATCGAGGTGCAATTGAGTCTGCAGGACTCGCGATGATCCTCTTATTTTTTCATTATCCTTCGCTCGTTTATACAGGATCTGCACCGATGACGTCCGAGAAAATCGCGACGTTGTCGGATGATCCGGCGATGTGTATCTGCGTCTGTATGTATGCATGTGTACGGGGAGCTTCCTCTCGCTTACCGTTGTGTAAATTTCTCAAAAGCGCGAGTGGGACGTAAATCGATCAGACGCTGTTGATGCTGCTGCTGCTGCTGCTGCTGCCGCTGGCCACTCTTCTGTAGATGGATATAGTTGGCTGGAGAGGAAGACAGAGAAAGAGAGAGAGAGAGAGAGAGAGAGAGAGAGAGAGAGATGGGGTTTTGTTCGATTTTCTTTTCTCTGCGAGAGCCTGTGTGCTCCCTTACGGGAGGAGGAATCGAGGGGCCCTGATGAGTCACGGACGGTGCCCCACGGCGAAGGGGGCCAGTGATTCTCAATATAAGCGTAATGGGGCCGTGGATCTCGTTTTCAGCTCCAAAGAAATCGTAACCTCTTATTTTCATGCTAATTTTTCGTCCTTTTCTTTTGCGCAATGTGGATCAAATTTGAGTCGAGAAATGTGTACTAGACGTTTTGGATGTTTTGATCCTCCTGCTTCTTCATTATTTGCTTTTGGCTTTTTCTTATATATTGTATACCTATTTCAACGGAGTGAAAAAGAGGGACAGAAAAATATTTTGATCCGATTGAATTGATAAAAAACGCTGGGTGTAATGAGAGTTGAAAACATTTTTTTAATTAAATCAATGTTTAATTAAATTGTAAACATAAAAGGTTTATCTTGAAATTATTCTAGTTTTATCATAAAACTATGATTTCAAATTCAATCTTGTATTATTGTTTATAAATTAACCAAGATACAAATTAATATTTATTTTTGTTGTCTCCATTTTTTTTCATTTTTTTTTTAATTAATTAAGCATTATTATTATTTATTTTTTATGCTCTTAGCTTTTAAAAGAAGGCAGTGTTTTTAAATGTAAAGACATTATTTAGAAGTCTATGAATAGTTATTTTTTATAAGAAATACAATTTTTATTTCATTGTTAATTATGATATTTCCCAATTAAAATCCTGTTCAAACTAAAAAAAGGTGAAAAATCCAAATTAAAATGTATTTAACTTTGAACTACTTATGAGATAGATGCATATATTGTAACGATCTTCTGTCCACATATATTTGCAGACTGTCGCATTGTTACACAGATGCTCCTTAAAGTTAATTTCAAATTTAAAAACTCTTACAGCTTGAGAAATCGTATAATGTATCAAAGCACACAATGAAAGAAAAAAACCAAAACTGTTTGTGTTTGACAAATCGATGGATTAAACCCTCGAACGAACTTCCAAGCAACTGCCTTTATTCAGGTAGCCCTCTCTATCTATCTATTCATCTTTTCTCTCTCTCCTTCTCTCGCTCTTTGCTAGGAGAGGGAGCCCAAGGAGAATAAATCCGTGGACTGAGAACCTTTTTACGAAGCCAGGGGTTTATTCGGGCTGCTACAGTACGTTAGGAACACGTGCAAGTCTCGAACAGTCCAGCTCTCCATCTCTCTCTCTCTCTCTCTCTCTCTCTCTCTCTCTCTCTCACTCTTGCTCGCTCTCTCTTTCTTGCGTTCACGAACGTGTTCGCGAGCTCTTTCGTATGGGACGAGCATATAAATGTGTAAGTCCCGATGCAGCAAAGCGAGAGAGCGAGCGAACTTTTCATCTCTCTCTCTCTCTCTCATGCACTCGCTCGCTCTCGCGCCTGACTTCCCAAGTTATATTACGAGAGGGAAAGATTTGTATTTGTGCGTCGAACTTATTGTTTGTGTAGGTTAGCTACTCTCTCTCTCTCTCTCTTTCTCTCCCCTGGCGCAGGTTAGCCACCTGTTGACTAACCTGAAACTTCTCGACGTCTCTTTACCCACACTCTTTCCCCTTTCTCCCTCTCTCGGTCTCTCTCTCACTCTCGGTTCATGACGATGTTTTTCAACTATCCTCCCCTCTCCGCGTTTAATCTTTATTTTGCCTTCTGGGGTTAGGGACCTCTAGCCTCTCTTTCAGCGAGGGAACGAGGGAGTGAAAGAAGGACAGAACCGAACGGACCCTGGATGCACCACACTACATTTCAAATTGGTGCCCCCGAGGCCGCAGAGCTTCGTTTTTCTCTTGCGTGCGCGCGTGTATATATATATATATATATATATATATATATGTGTGTGTGTGTGTATATGTATAGATATATACAATGCGTGCACGTGAATACGCGCGAGACCCGATTTCCGAAAGTACGCAAGCGCGAGCACACACACGCTCCGAATTCACCTTACCAGATTAAGGGGAGTGAAAGAGGCAGAGAGAGAGAGAGAGAGAATACACTCTTTTGACGTTACCTTGACCGCTTGTGTGTCTAATTTTTTTTTGCCTTTTTTGCGTCGTCGGGAGACCGATGCCTTTATACCTGGGAAAGGCTCGCCCAGTGAAAGATAGGATCTTCTCACCCGTGAGGGGAATCATTGTGCTTTTGGGTTTTACTTCAATTTTCGAACGATTAAAGTGGATACTATTTCATTTTGATACCAAGCTTCAATAGCAAATCGATTTTTTTTTTAATAAACTGCTAGAATATCAAATGATGGAGAATGGAATATTATTTTCATTAAAGTATTATATATATTAATATATTTATTAAGCAAGAGTTTATTCGTATTTTTACTTTGAACGAAATTTGTAAAATATTCGTACAATGTTTTTTTTCAAAATTATGACCCAAACTTGTGAAAATGGTGAAAACGCTCAATAAGCCGCTGGACGCATTAATAAATTAGCTTTTTATTACTTCGACATGGTACCGCACAATGGAACTAGACAACTTATCGCCACTGGAATTACATAAATTTCGTTCTTAATGTAACCTAGAGTGCATTTGAAATTTAAATAAGCATCAAGGTTTTCTTTGTTTTCCGTGAGTATATAAAACGAAAAAGCATTACCAATGAAAATTTTTTCACGACTTAACATTCATTCGAAGATCGTTTTCCAAGATCGATGCATGCACACGTTACCGATATACCCTCTCTTATATGAGAGGCTATCGTGCAGCCGTCCTTAAACTATACCATAATTATTCGCATTGGGAAATTCAGTAGACCCTAATTACACTTCGTTGGGTCAGTATATATGCTCGAAGTCAGGTAAAGTGCGAGTAGCAGCAGCAGCCGTTCGATTATGCAATCGGCACAATTTTCATTTTAGTGGAAAATCATCGGGCACGTGACCGATCTGACGTAGAACCAACTCGACCTTAGTCTTCACTCTGGGTTGTCTCTCTGTTTTTCCCTCTATTTTTTTTTTTTTTCATTTCTGTCATTCTTCTGTCCGATGCAATCTTCGACATCCGACAAAGATATTCACGCGGGAATGAAATTTCCATCCGGAATCACCGCTGGCCTGGTTCCAGCTTTTAACTTCATATGCAAGTGACTGTATTTATGTTGAGAATGAACTAGGAACTGAATGCATGAAATAGGGTGAAGCGAGCATCTATTTTTACTTTATGATTTGAATGTGGCAATTGCGCATGTTGCAGCTAATGTAGTAAGCGGAAAATCTTATTGAAATATCGTACAATTTTACATCTAGACCGCGATTGATTCGTTGTCAATATTGTTTTTCTATTCTTCCACGTATTCATATAACAATTATTTAAATTGATTAAAGAAAATTCCAATTCCATGGTACAATTCTGTAACGTTTTTGGATAATTATCTTCCAACGCTATATGCACGCATAAAGAATCAGTACTGCAAATCAATTCAAACTTATTCAAAGCTATATTCCCCGATACGCGGATACTGTCAGCGAACCATGAAATGCGTGTTGAAGAGCTACCAGGCACAATAGGCCGAGAGATACAAGGCGAGAGAGCAAGAGGGAGAGAGAGGGAACTGCCGACTCTATGTCTACCGCTGCTGCGCATATTAAGCATGCTTGTAACTCTCTTGAGGTATATGCACCTTCCTTGAGTGCATATACATAAAGTATACGCCGCGAGCTATTCTTTCGCACTTACGGTATAAATAAGGCCTCATCTTTATGGATAATTTTTATCATTCAATAATAGATCCCTGGCGTCATCTGTTTATATTTACTTTCATAAAAAAAAAAGAAATTTCTGCGTAAGCGTTTAACAGCATCTGCAGATTATAGGGGATTATGTAATACACTTTTTTTTACACATGGAAAAAAGGTATAATTACTCGACTGTGTTTAATTATTCGCTTACATTTTATTATTCTAGTAGTTATACAAATGCTTGCATTGTAATATTTGCTAAAGGTTATGTAAAGATAAATGTTATTTAGTAATACGTTCCGAAGACAGGTTTGTGTAAGACTATTTCATTTAAATATTTGTAATAATAATATTAAAAATATAGAATTTTAACGCGGCTAAATAGAAGAAATGTCAATAGTTTAGATCTTTTGTGTTGCAAAATTATAATTTAATTTGGACTTATACCTAAAAACATTATTATGAAAATTGTTTAAGCCGCATATATCTTGACTGATTCAATAAGGTCACAGCTTATTAACTACTGTATAATTTCAAGTATTATTGTTCAGCAATCATCTCCACTTCTAGCCGGCAGCTAAAAGTTTATCCTCAGCCTGTGCGTTTACATAAACGCAGGATATTTTATTTCAACGTGAAAGAAGTGCGCGCGGCTAAGCGATGCGTTACTATCACCCGATTTATTGCCTCTGAAAAATCAAACACGCTCCGTTTGCAAGAGGCTCGTTAAGGGCGTAGAACAATGGGATTGAAGCGCAAGGTTAAAGTATATCGCAAGGTGAAATCGCAACAAAAAAAAGAGAAGCGAAGTAGCGATAATAAAGAGTAGCGAAAGAGGTAAAACTAGGCAGAAGCGTCACTGCCCTAGACCTGAATCCACTCACTTAATGCTGGTTTTATGAACCGTCGAGATTTTATCGCGTTTACGCGGGAGTGAGAGAGAAAGAGAGAGACCTTCGTTACGCGAATCCCGCACTTTTCAATATACATATGTATGTACGTGTAGTTCTTCTCGCGATGAAAACGTTTTGTTATAGCGCTGAATCGAGTGCAGGCGTAATGCTCATTTATCGTGACGATCGGTAAAGTAACGCATTGCAGAGAAAGATTATGGGATATTTTAATATTTCAAATTTGAAAATCTAATGCAGTTGGTATATAGTGTCGATTAGAGAATTAAAAAATGTCTCGGTAGTAGTTAAAAGCGTGTCTTGATTAATTGTTTTGAATTTATTATCATACAGATAGAATTGTCACGTTACGAATCGCATATAGATCAGTCAATAACTCTTGCAGCTCATGATTTGAATATACTTTTTCACAAAAGACTTTCTATTACTTTGAACTCGATTTGTGTAATTGCGCAAGCATATACCCCGTAACCCAAAGCTAACTGAACTTGCAACAACAATAATATTAAGCGTAACACGTCCATAGACCGAATGTTTATTCGATAATGAATTGTATAATTTTATTTAGAACTCATCTGTTTTTATAAATGTAGTCCCTAAGTACATGTTTAGTTTTTATTGTACGATTTTCAATTACATTGTAAAAATTACACCCGCGAAGGTACTATATAAAATAATATTGGAAAACATCGCAAAGTAACTTTTTGTCGAACTTTCTCGTCATTTCTGCTTACTCAATCTTAATTTTAACAACGAACACAAACCTTTTTTATGCTAAATCTTTATCACACTTTTAAAGAATCCATGGAGTAAAAATTTTGTTTTAGATCGCATTACAATGAATTGGTCGTTAGCCTAAAGCTACTAAGAGCGATAACGATCGCGTCTGCAGTCTCCACTCGGTTAAACTTTTTCATCGAACCGCGTGCCTACACATACGCGCGCGCATGCGTATATACACATACCTAGTACATCCCGCGACCTTATATACGCACACATAAATAATACGCGCGAGCATTCGCCTTTGCATTAATCGCGCTATAGGCCTAATCCGATTTATGCGCATTTGATTAGCCCATAGGAATCGTGAGCTACAATTAAGTTCGATCGGTCGATGATTGCGGCTCTCAATCTACGTTTGATCTCTCTCTCTCTCTCTCTCTCTCTCTCTCTCTCTCTCTCTCTCTCTCGCTCTTTGCGCGCAGCAGCAGCTACTGTCCATTCACGTTTATCAGAACAGATCGGGGCACGCGCTGCCACGGCAGTATAGCGAGATCCAATGGGAGATCCACGCGTACGCCTCTGTGTGTGTGTAAGTGTGTATGAACGATGGAGACATTTACATCTGCACTCCCGCAGGTTACACCTACGTTGTGTATATACACGAGATTCTTGCGCGATAGGATAGGCGAGGGGGCGCATACGGGGGGGACGAAAAAAATTCGCGATCGGAGCAAATAATTTATTGCTCAAACTGTGTATGTACCTATATACTAGCGTCGTGCGCCTTGCGTTTGTTTATCTTAATCTTTCGTAAAAATCTCGAATCGCGGAAAAAGTGAATTCTTTACATACATTAGTCGGGGGACACTTTTCTTTTTATTGTTGGAGCTGCGTGTCCGGATTAGGTCTGGTGTGCGAGACTGTACGTGGGTGTGGGCAGGAAATTGCGTTAAATATATTTTTACTCGCGGTTATATGAACGGAGAAAAATGCTTGTATAATATAGATAAAAAGCGATATGTCTGAAATGAGTGAGTGAAATTAATACGTATAGTTTTTGCTTACTTAATATTCATTCAGACTTGGTGTAAGTATACGTGCTCGCTGCAATTAATACATTTTTTTTTACGTATCGTTGTATGCTTAGCCGTTCTTATGTAATGAAGAAGATAACATGTTTAGTCCTATTAAACAGAAAGAAAAAAAAATTAAAATCATATGTTATTTGTGATTTCCATATATTTATAATAAATCATAACAAAGAAAAACTGCCTAGCAAAATGTTAGATAATGACCGAAGATTTTTAATAAATACAATTCATCGGAAAACAGCAAATTACTGCTTGTGTTAACTTGATTATGGATATTCTGCGTTAAGACATCGATAATATGCAGTAAAAAAGTATTGTGGTTTTTTACAATCTGTATAATGGTTTTAATTCAAGTTAAGTAACCAGAAATATCAACTGAATACATTAATTTTTACCAATTTTCACATCTACAGCACGAGAAAATTAAATAATTTTCTTTCTTGCGTATTTCGTATTCATAATGTAATCATTTCTTCAAAGAACAATACGTGATATGCAGGTACGTCTGGAAAGTGTAAATTGAGCATAAGATTTATAACTTTTATGGAACACAAGAAATATTTCATAAGGTAATTGTTAATAAATCAATATAGAAAAGACTCTGGCGTATTAATTGTCATGCAAATGCTTGATAAGCCTGCTGGATTTTTAATTTATTCACGCAGCACGTGTTAATCACCGGGCATCCATCTCTGCGACAGTATCATCAATTCTTTTGTCATCTTATAAATAAAAAACACCTTTCCTGCACTTTGCAGTGTACTCGGAACCAAACCGTTCACTCCTCTTTCATATCTTTATTTCAATCGTGCAACTTCCAACAACCAAACATACCCTTTAATTATAAAAGACTATTGAATAAGAGGTCAGATTTATGAATTCATGTGGTTTTGCCGATATTAGCTTATAACATACATGTAAGATACTCTTGATGCACTTATAAAACGAAGCTTATACAATCCAAGAGCTGCAAGCACCGAACAGGACGCAGACGCGTCCTCCGCGGTTTTGCCGATCCTCACCCCAACTGCAAATCGCAGCACTCATAAACTCCGATCCTCCTCAACTCTAACCAAATCAGTAAGTTCGACCCGCGCCAATCACTAAATCTTCCAAGTCTCGCGTGCATTCCCCGCGCATCAACGCATCAATTCCCATCCCTATACGCTTAGTTGGACTTCGTCGTGGTCGTGGTCGTCGTCGACGTCGGCGGCGCTCCTTTCGTATTCAAGCAGCGTTACTTTCGCTTCGCACGCCGCGATGCGCCTCGCTCGCTCGCTCGCGGCTGCACGTGAGCTCGTCCACGCAGTGCGCATTCGCATAAATCCGCGCGCGGCGCGCGTTTGCCGCTCTTGCGATTCTATTGTACACGGCCGCGCGCGCGCGCGCAATGTAAATTATTAATGCCCGACGACGAGAGAAGGTCAAAGCGATCTTTGCACGCAACGTCTCTCTCGTATTATACGCGGCTATACCGAGGATGATGATAACCGTCTCTGCGCAGCGCTATATACACGAGAGCTCGCGAGGAGGAATAAAAATGAATAATCATTAAGGGCCTGGGCAGCGCATCGCGACTGCACCGACTCTCTATTATATCTTTGTGAACGCGATCGATGTGTGTGTGCGTGTGTGTGTGTGAGTGCGTGGTGTTTTCGCGGGAGCTTGGATGTTCTATGATTTCTTCAATAGCGAGTAAACTCGCTTCCGCGGAGAACAATAGGACGGGTGAGAGAGCGCGAACGAGGTAGCTCGCGTTTATGAGCTGTACCTTTGGAAATGTGCAAGTACGTTCGTTGCGTTGTTTCGGACCTTTGGCTTGTTATTGATCAAAGTTTTTCTTTCTTGTACCTATATGCGCCAGACGATTCCAGGTGTCGATAACCTCGCTTTCCTTTTCGCTTTGCCAAATTTTGTTTATCTAAGCCAATTTCGCAAATCGACATTAAGAAATTCATTCGCGATTGTATAATTGGCCAGTAAAATGGAAGTATACTTTATTGTTGTACCGAAGTTGCAGTATGCATCTATTAAAAAGGAAATGTGTTCATACATTCGTCGAATCAAGTGCAGAACAAGGAAATAGAATTTTTTCTATGATGTAATTTTATGGTTATCTTTACATAATAATGTATCAGAATATTCATAGCTTCCATTCTATGAATGATGCGCTAATTCTATGATTGTTTAAATTTCTTTCCTTGTTCTCTACAACAATAGAATTCACGTGAAAGTTATTAAAAATGTTTTGAAATATTGCATTGCATTTCACTAATGCCTTCCATGGAATAGGTATTTGACTTATAGTTACTTTATATATATATATACATATATATATATGCGCTATGTACTTTTATATAAAAACTTTATTTATTTTAAATGTAAAAAAATATTTATTTTATATATTTATTCTTCATTTTTTGTACAATAAGGATATGTTCATTATAATCTTTAAAATTAGATGCAGGTCTTATGTTTTCCAATTAATTTTTAGAAAAATTTCTTACCGAAGACTCTCAATTCGTATATATCTAAATACCTATATTAAAAGCACATATTTTCAAATATACATAATTTCAAACAAATAAGTTCAATAATAATTGAAAATTAATTATATATTTATTATAAAAAGGTATCTTCAACTGAAAAACAGTTACATATTTTATTATACAGTTTCTTTCTTTTGATTAAATAAAAGAAAATGATCTGAAAGCGTCAAAATATGAAATAAACTAACTGTTGCACGATCGCGATCATTTTATTCGTTTAGTCATCCGATAACAGTTGACTTTAAGATATACTTCCGACAAACGAAGAATATAATTGCCCACGCGAATTTCTGTCGCAACAAAAGCAGCTGCACATAATTTTGTGCGAACCTCTGAAAACAATCTTGCATTTCGAAATTTCTCTCGATCTTTGAACAATCAAAGCGGGATTGAGATCCGCAACAACAGCGTCAAAGTCTCATCGGGCTGTTTACAGAACCTCGTGCAGGTGCAGCCTTACAAACTTATATTTCCTTTTAATTCGTTTGGAATAAAAATGCGAGAGAGAGAGAGAGAGAGAGAGAGAACCGCGATGGCAAGAGTCACGATATAGCGACTAATCATCGCAGTTGCGCTTGACTTTGACCATACACCAAGGCCACGACTGTACACCGACGACGACGAGAGTGTCTCGCACGTCCGGGACACCTGCCTATTGTCTTTTTGCAGCGAGCGCGCGAAAATAATAAGCGCGCGTTTTCTCTTCCGTGAGAATGCGACGACAGTCACGGGATAAGAATTACGATGTATATCGACTTTATAGACAGATCATCCGCTTGCGGGGGAGACGATGCGCGCGATACAGCCAACAGAAGGCGATGTAGTTGTTTTGTACTTGGCCGCTTAGTTTCGCAATGGTTATATGTCGTTTCCGTAAATGGAGAAATTCCTCATTCGACGTTCCTTTTGATTGGGAATAGTGATACCGTAAATTGTACTTTGCGGAAAACTGCGCTTCAAGCGCGTTTCTTTTACTGGATAAGTACCGTATAGACGGTATATAATCAGATAACTTTTTTGAGAATAAATCTTTTCAAATTGTTTGCAGTTTTTTTTAATATTTATTTTTTTAAAACTTGATGCTTAGAAATGTTGTTAATACGCTAAACAAAAAACAAATGCTAGAGTTAAAGATATAATGAAGCTAAAAAGGTATAATAAGATCATAAATACTTTAAATTCACTTAATTTATTATGCATTAATTAATACATTTAAAATCATTTCATACATGAATATCATCTTATTGTCAAACTCAACGAGTTACGTGCATTTCCTTTTTTGACTATTTTATTAATAATACTGTCAAGTTTTTCGTCCGATTCAAATTTATCATTATGATAGCTTTTCATATGATGTACCATGCACATTTTTCTTCTTCCGTTGTAAGAACAGAATATACAAAACAAATATGGCGGTAGTCCACAAGTTTCCCGGTGTCTGTATAAGCCCGGTTTGTATGCGTAAGTCAGGCTACAGCTATGGCATTTGTTAATATTTTTGTACATCGAAGAATTGAATAGAGTTATCTTAAAATTTATTTATATTTCTACTTATGTAGTTAAACTTACTCTTGCTTCTTTTTATGAATTTTGGTGAATCATTTAATTTAGAGATATAATTTAGCAAAGTTGTTTGCTTTCGTGATGATTGGCTTTCTTCAATATTATTGAGTAAATATTTCTTTGATACATTGATGCTTTGGCGTTTTGAAGATACTTCTGCATGACTTGAATTATCTTTAAAATAAAATGTAGTAATTTAAAAAATCAATATTATATTAATTATTATATAATGCTAATAAACTTAAAAATAGAATAATATATATAATAAACATATAAAAATATACTTTAACTTGTTTCAATAAACTTCCTTTTATTCAACTTATTGCTATCTACTTCTAATTTATTGTTAATACAAATTGTGGTTTTGGTGTTAACGTATGGTTGATACAGCTTATCTGTAAAGTTAATACATTGGACATAGTTAATTATAAATTTAAGAATTATTTTTGTATCAATTCTGGTAACAGACCATGAAAATCATTTTCCAAAACAGTAGAATTATCATTTTTTTTAAACTACTTTCTGTACATCTGGACTGCTTATACTAGAAATAGCAATCTCACCTATAGCTTAATTTTCTAGAGAATAAAATAAAATTATAAAATAAAAATAAAATAAAATAAATAAAATTTAAAATAAAATAAAATACTTCCATTACATTCACTAGGTATGTAATATCCTTTATGTAATATTTCCTTTATGTATTAGTAATATCCTTTTTTTTTAAAAGAAAGCGCTATCAAAGAAATTCGATTTGTTTTATCATAGGAACGCACTGAAAAAATGAGCCCGGGAAAGACATTAAGAGAATAACGCGTGCACGGAACTTTTTTTTATTCCTACTGTTTTTCCTTTTTTCCCCTCCTTCAAAATGTCCGTACACCAAACACCAGCTCAACGTCAACGCGCACTCTCATTTCTCGGCAGTGTCTGCAGCGGCACGGGTCGAGAGAGTGCAGGGGACCTGCCATGCCTCCGTTCGACCCTTTTTCCAAACTTTTCTCTCTCTCTCGTGGCGGAAAGTTACGCGCCGGTCGTCCGCGTGTGCGGCGTGCAGGCAAAAAACATGATTTATTTTCACTAGGCGCGAGCTCGCGCGCGCGCGACACACATGCTGCACGCTACTGCCTTTCTCGCCCCTCTCGAGATTCTCCGTAACACGTGGCGCGCGTACTGTATATGGCTGGTGTTTTAAAAGCCGCGATATGTGCGCTACTCGCATGTATATATACGGTTAGATGAAAAAGTGAGTGACGGATGGCTGGGGCCTGTTCACGGCTTTCGAATAATACGCCGGTTATTCGATCTTTCCCTATACACAGCTCTGCTTGCTTGCTTGCTTGCTTGCTTGCTTGCTTGCTTGCTTGCTTGCTTGCTTGTTAACGTCTTTTCGCGCCTTTCTGGGAAATTCCGCTTGCGCAACGTGGTTGATGGTTTATTTTATGGTACTAATTGTTTCACTGATCACTACAATGTAAGACGAGATAGGTTGACGTTTATTGTGCATACGAATTTTGAGAAATAGTTATACAGTGTGATTTCTCTTGTACTGTCTTTGAAATTTAAAACATAAATTAATATTATTACGCACGACCACATTAATGCACCTCATGATTTATGTACGAAAAGCGAGAATACCCATGCTGGTGTACATTAATAACTAATATAACATTTATAAAATTTATAAAAATTATTAGTTACCTTCTATCCAGAACTTTTGACCATGCAATTAGAACCGAGGTAAAACCAGCTTACTAAGGTTCTCAGAAAAATTCAAAACATTTTTGTTGAAGTTGCTGTTAATCGAAGTTCACGTCACATATATGGGACAAACCCAGTTACAAAACAAGGGTGCCCTTGAGACTGCAGTAAAATGCAGTCTTCAAAGGGAATATAGAAAACTTATATCATTATTTTAAACGTGAAATCAGATTTACCTTATAAATAAAAAATAATTGATACTGTTGAAAAGAAAAGTATTAAAAAAATTGATTGAAAGTTTGGTACTTGTAATTTTATTGGCGGATCAGAGTCAAGACATTCATCTTTGAATTTAAAAAAAAAATTCTCGCGTTTTACATAACGTAACGCTAGTTGAAAATTTTGAGAAATATTGTATTTTATTAAGATAAAAGAAAACAAGAAAATTTATAATTAAACCCTCTACAAAGAACTTCACATATTCACATATTAATAAATCAATCTAACTTTCTCTCTCTTTCAATTAAAAATATTTATATTTTGAAATTGATTAGTAAACTGATCAAATTATAAAATTTATTAGATAAAATCTTTTTTGTCAACATTTAATAAAGATATAAATTCATATTGTACAGCGACATCGATTTTACAATGAATTACACAAAAATTTCGCAATCAGCGATTCTGAAGAGTATAAAGTCAATAAAAAGAAAGCCAGAGAGGATTTCGCAATAATATCGATTGCAGTTTTAATGGAGAAAAATTTATGTAAAACTGGCATTAAGCTTCTTGCACCGAGCAACGCCTTACTTATCTAGATATAAAAGTGAAAAAAAAGCTTTATAACCGTATATACGAGAGAAGGCTTGCACGCTATAAGACATCAAAGTATAAGAAGAAGCGTGAGGCTATTTCCATTAATTGTTTTCTCGGTGTACACGCATTGCACAAAGGAACTTGTAAGGTAAAAAATAAAAGGCGAAGAGGAATAAAAAACAAGTAAGAACGACAAAGTTAACTGAGTCACTTTGAAGTTGAACGTGAAGAATCCGAGGTTATTGGTGTGTATCTGTTCTGCCGTTGCTGTTAATAACAGAAGAGAGAGAGAGAGAGAGAGAGAGAGAGAGAGAGAGAGAGGAGAGAGAGATTGCGCAAAAGATATATGAAAAATCGAAAAAACCTTCAACTTTCACGTGCAAAGATCGATGCGATTACGGTGATCGCAAAATTAGACGAATCATGATTATCATTATCATTACGTAACTCGCTGAGTATTGCACCATTCATTAGTGTTTTCAATGTACACTTTAGCGAGTTTTCTCTCTCTCTCCCTCTCCCTCTTTCTGTCTCTTTTTTATACCCTCGTGGCGTCGTTCTACGCAGCCACATTAAACACACACACACACACACACACACACACACTCACATATAGAACCGAGCCGAGCTGCTCTGCGCTTTGAAAGTGATTGCTCTTCGCAGAAACATCGAGATCTAAACTTGGCCCTGAGAGAATCGAGTCCCGCGCTCGCGCCGCAGCAACGCTATAAGGTGCATATATACGTATAATATACACAGCAACACTGCACCACAAACGCCGTCAGGATTATCCTGTCAGATGTATACAAAGAGTCCGCGACTCTCTCTCTCTCTCTCTCTCTCTCTCTCTCTCTTTCTGTGTGTGTGTGTGTGTAGCTGAAGTGCATGCATGTGATGCGGCATCTCGCTACTGCTTGTCTTGCGTCACTCGAGCGGCGATACAGGAAAACAAATATGTTTATTATATCGTAGACGCGCGGGATGAGCCTGTTATAACGGTAAGGTTGCGTAAAGATGCCGCGCGCGATCGGCGTCGATGCGATTTCTTTCGCGTAATTGCTGTTTATTGACGTTTTTTTTTTGTTTCGCTAATTCTGCACCATGCGTCGATGATGCATATTCCAGGTTTGTTTTGATGCGCGCGCGAGACCGCGTGAGCCTGTGATTTTTGCATGCTACAAAAGTGATTTGCGTTGCGTAGACTATTAAGCGATTTAGTCAATATTTTGTTGAAAGAGTAAAAACTACTCCATGAGTTTTTTCAGATTTATGTACCATTTCATTGTTGAACAAATCAAAGAGACATAAAATAAATTTACATAAAATAAAATACAAAAAATAGTCACGTTTTTAATGTGCAAACCCAATATTAAAAGTCTTATTGTCTACATTAGTCTTTTTTCTTTATTTTATAAAGGATAAAGTCTAATTTAAGCTATTAATTTTTTTATCACATTTAATATGTGCTAAATTTCCTTTATCTGACTTTGATTTGCTCAACAATGAAATGGTAGATAATTCTGAAAAAAGCATGGAATAGTTTTTTTTTATGCTAGGAATAACATATTAAATTTTCAGAATTTTTTGACATTTTCGATATTACTGCCAAACGTCCTTCAAACAATTACTTTAAGATTTTTGTGCGCACATAAGCACAAACTATTATCATGAACAAGCTTAGCATTTAAATTTAGACTTTGAAAATACATCAACGTATTTCAGGCGCGCAAATAAAACGTGCTAGAGTGTTTTATACAATGTATTACGCGCCTGCAAACATTCGATGCTATTTTTCCAGCAGCTTCAGCTGCAGGGTGAAAAACATATTCCAGATGAAAAAAAAAATGACATCACGCAAGAAGAAGATCAAGAGTTTCTCTCGATAGCTACTGTGTGCATCCAAGCAAAGCGATGCTTATCTATTTATTATCGACCGCACTGTCCACGACGTCATAATTGTAGACTGTCGGTTACCGCTGCTCAGACTGTACACCTCGAGTGGACCCAATATATATAGGATGCTGTTTACAAACAGACGCGAATTCAAACAAGACGACGCAGAAGGAAGCAGAAGTGGCTACTTCCCTTGCCTCAAGACACTGCAACAGCAACAGCAGCAGCAGAGACTCACTGCATACGCATCCCAACACTTCTCTCTCTCTCTCTCTCTCTCTCTCTCTCTCTCTCTCTCTCTCTCTCTATCTCTCTCTCTCTCTTGCTCATTGTAGCGCATACACACAGAAGACGGGAGACGCATTTATCGCGTCACATGCGCGTAAAGGCTTTTTTTCAAGTATATATATATATGTGTGTCGATATTTATTTAGACTGGCTAACGCACTCTGTGCAT
>UELU01131584.1:0-46579 GCA_900490025.1 Megastigmus dorsalis
AGGGGGGACGCTACTGCTTCCCCTTAACTAGCATTCGCAAAGTAGGTGCAAGAGGACATGGTTCCTTGCCCCCCCCCCCTCCGAAATAATCCCTTACAGCAGGTTTGCAGGGTCTGGTAAGTCACACCTAAAATCACCAAAAGTCACTTTTTCAGATCTTTTGGGAATTGCGTACCCTTAAAAAAATTTTCTAAGTCCCTATAATTTAATGTAAAAAATTTTTTTTTAACTTTATGTATATTTTTTTTCAAATTTTCTGTTTTTTTGTAGCATAGCTTATCTATAATAGAACTGCAAATGAGTTATGATAAATTTTTGTACATTTTGCATCATTCAAGACAAGCTTATTTTACTTTCTGCTTTATGCATTCCATTTTTCATTATGCTTTATTTATTTAAATTCTTTAAAATATTTTTGAATGACTAATGAGAAAAGTATACTTGTCGAAATTTTGCCGTTTCTCAACTTTTTAGATGCTTTATTCGTTTACTACTTATATTCAAAATTGTAAATCTTTATATGAAGACATGGGTCCGGTTTCTGAGTAAATATTGATATTTAACCATAATAGCAATAATTTAACTCTTTACTATAGTTTTATTTTGATTCTTATTACTATTTATTTGATTAATGTTTATTTTATATTTATTACTTTTTGCAACTATTTATTTTATACAAACTCAAAGTTGGAGCAGAAACTGGATTTGTTGAATAAAAATTAGGTACTTCCGCTACTCAATTGCTGTTTTTTATTCAATCAATTATTTTAATTTAGCAATAATTGTGACCATATTTGTATTATTTCAAATAAAAGACAAAATTTTGATGTGCGAAAATAATAAAAGCTAAATTATATTTGATTTGTTTTTTATTTTCTAGGGAGTAAAGCATACATGAAGAAATCTTGACTGATCTAAAACGGGGTCCGTGACAGTACTATGCTTATTCATATTTTGGAATGGCTTTCCGAACCTGACAATGCAAAAAATATATTTTTTTATTAGATTTTGGACATTTTGGATTTCTTATAAACTTTTTTCTTCAGCAGTTCGCATGAAAAATGATATATTTCAGTATAGTAAACAATTTTAATATACTAGGTACGCACTTTTGGAAGTGGAGATTCTAATATGAATAAATTAGTTATTTCAGGCTCTAATTTATTTATTCTAATAAATTTATTCTAACATGAAAAGATTAGTTATTTTAGGCTCTAATCTATTTATTCTAATAAATTTATTCTAATGTGAAAAGATTAGTTATTAGTTATAAAAAGATAAGTTATGAAATAATCTAGTTTTTATAATCTTAGTTTTCATTAATTTTTCGTAGACTTTTAATATTGCATTACTTGCATCAGTGTTTTCTTTCGATCCAACAAACCGAAAATTCTTTTCTATTTTATATAAACATTATTATAATATGTTCTTAAATTTGGGAACAGTAGAATTTAGTCGTATCTTAATCAGAATCGGAACTTAATCAGAAGTGCCATTCATAAGCCTTGAGCTTTATAAGCTTTCTCTTGAAAGTATTGTAAGAGTAAACAGCTTAGCGTAGAATACTTAGCTCCTGTGCTAGAACCACTCCAACGACATCTGTTTGCGGTCAAGAAGCGAACAAACTTAGTTTACGTAGGGAAACACTTGACTCGAACATATTTACCATCCGTGAGCTGACCATAGTGGTCATTCGTAGAAACACCGTCAATCAAATAGAAGTCTGTCGTACCGACGACCACCAATATGAAAAATACGTTAACAACAATCGTTTGTGTAAATAAATTTTTAAAACTAATTGAATGTTTATGTTGAAATTAGGTATAGGAGCGTATAAGAACAAAACATATTTTTTAATTATTGCAGATTTATAAAACAATAACTATGTAAATGATAAATAATAATTAATATTTTGTTTAACCTTTTTAAAACATAAAGAAGAATCTCAACGTTAGTACATTCATTCTACGAAATTGCAAAATATAATAAAATTTCTGACGCCATTTTTTTTATTACTTATAAATATTTATATACATATGAAGCTTAAAATGAAATATTTTTATTTGTCATCGTAATAAAGCATATTTACCAAATTAAAATTTTAAATGCAAAACCACTTACCACTTGCATGAGATGAAAAATGTAAAAACGGTGCTTACCGACGGGGCTCCATTACGCGTTCAACGAATGCACATCTCGAGTAGTTTCAAGTGTTCTACAGTAGGATCGCTAGGCGTTAAATCAACCACTTCGCTCCCCTAACAATGGGCCCTGGCTGTTTAATATTCGCTGCATTGAAGACTAATTTCTTGTTTATATTTTACAAGTTGAACAATTTTGTAATGAGATTACATAAAATAAATAAATGGACTAATTATTCAATCACTCCACCTAGTTCTAAAATGGTGGGAAGTAAAATAAAAAAAATTCATCTTTTATAAAATATTTTCATATGTATTTTACTACTTATTTAACGTATATTTTAAGCGCTTCATTCAGTAACAAAATATATTAAAAGAAAAACTGATTTGATGCTGAAAATTTAATCGTCTTAGTTTTTGTTAATGGTTGTTATATATTTTTTTATACAATTCAACGACTTCAAATTTATCTTTTGTTAATAAATAACTGGTACTTAAATTATAACATAAAATAATTTATTTATTAAAACCATTTATTTATTAAAAAATATTGTGTATTTATGAAAAAAATCATGTTTCTCTGATCGGATAGCACATACATAATGAATTATTCTTTGTGAAAATTTATATGTTTAATTAGATTTTTTGAGATTGTTATTTATTAGTTATTTAGCTAATTCAAAAAAATGAAAGATATAACCAAAAATTTTAATTATTAAATTTTAAAATCAGTTAATTCATTTATAGATATAAGCAATTAAAAAAAAGGAAAAAATAAAAAAACTCAAATAGTATCTTATATTTTTTTTATTTTTCTTGTTCTTTTAAAAAAGAACAGTTATTTAATCAGATTTAATTGTTTCGTTTATTTTTTATGTTTAAAAATACAGTTACGGGCCCAATTTATGATTATGACCCAATTTCTTATCATTTATCGTTATATTTATAATATTATAGTAGCAATTTGATTTTAGATTATAATGAATTATAATTATGATTCGATTGCCATTATCATTTATTGAATAATCTTTAGAGGGCGGGAAAATTTCAGTTCCAATCGAGTGTCGATTTTCCTCGAAATTTTCATAAATCTTCACCGAACTACTCAAGGCAAATGACCAACTTGACAGGTGGAAATTTCTACCACCCCCGTCCGCAACGGAAAAGCCAATGTAAAAAATATTTTTTTTTACCATTTTAGCGTTAAATTTAGTATACCTATGCTTTTTGGTGCGCTAAACACGAAAAAAATAGTAAAGAAGATGCTGACGTTCCCTTGACCTTGAAAATTGATATTTCAAGGTCAAGTTGGCTTTGAAAATCACTGTTTCGAGATCAATTTTTTTCCGCTGTTTTACCCTCAAAGTTGGTATTCTCATGTTTTTTGGGGTGCTGATTACGAAATAAATAATAAAAAAGATGCTAGAGGTATCGTTGACCTTTGTTTAAAAAACATAAAATATTGATGTGCGCAAGGTGGTAGAAATTTTTACCAACACCGCTTTTTAAAGGTTAATATGTTTTTTGTATACAATACGTTTCGCAACTATTTATTTTATTCAATGTCCAATTTTGATCAGAAATTAGGTCCGCTTTGATCTAAAATTACTACTACGCATTTAAGTGGCTGATCAGAACTGTTCCCTTTGCTTTTTTCTTATTAAATTGATTATTTTAAATTTATTATTATTTAATAATATAGTTTTATTGTCACGGATGAAAGATAAAAGGAAGATGAATGAAAATAATGAAAATAATGTTACATTTAACGTGTTTCAAAAATCGGGTCCGCGATTGTACCGTTTCTTTTTTACTATTGTCATATTTTCTTTTTCTGTTTTGATAAATGGTGGCTTATAAAAATTAACACCTGCAAGAGTTTTTATTACTTATAGTTAAGACATTATTTTTTAAATGTTCTTGATTAATTAATACGTTATTTTTTAAGGTTTAAAGATTAGGTTATTATAACTTATTTCTACTCTTATACTCATTTTTAAAACAGTTTCAATAATGGCTGAAACATTTATTAGGTAATTTATTATAACTTTATACAATCTGCTTACTTGTTTGCGTTTGCGCTTTTTTATTCTCGGGGAGAGTGGAGTATGACCAGGCAGGCTGCTAAGTGGGACACGCTTACAATTTTTTGTTACATTTTGTATGATTGACTAAAAGTTATATGAAATATTGAAGAAATGTTTAAACTTTGTTTATAGCGAAAAACCGAAGAGAAATGTATTTTTTTTTATTTATTTCTTAAAGTATAAAAATTTGGAGTAAAACATTTCCTTCACTGCTACATTTTCCAACACAAATATAAAATGGAAAGAAAGTCTTTTAAGTTTTAGGAGTAATACTACTGAAAAGCTCAGAGTTTTTACTTTCGATTAATATTTTTTTTTATTTTTATAAAGCTATAAAACATAAGAATAATTTGCTGACAAAAAATGTTGTTGAGCGGGGTGCAACGGCACTCCCCGGCAGGGCACGACGGGCACACGCAACTCGGAGCGCGAGCGCTGAATTCAAATCAGCTGTTATTTATAACCTTAATAGACGATGGGCTAGTCGCAATAACATTGTAAGTATTATTATTTAATTATACAATTAGTTTACATAATTGTTGCAATAAGAAGTATTAACGTTATGAAAATATTTTTAATCATAAGAATCAGTTTTAAAAATGAAAAAATGTGTATAGTTATTTATACTATTGTAGATTAAAATTGTTTTCAAAGAAACACAATTGTTATAATAAAAAAGTTGTGAAAATTATCTTTTGTTTCCTTTTATTTGATATCTTCGATTTTTAAAACACAATACACAATCTATAAATCCTTATTTTACCTGTAGTGAGCTATTATAAATATATAAATTACCTATAATTTAAAATACGTTTGAAATATCTATCTTGTCATGCTATTCGTGCCCCTCCGCCGTGCCCATCATACCCCGCCATACAGGTTAGTCGGGCACTTTTGTTGGTCCTACATTTTGGATAATTATGTTAAAATAATCTTGATTCATGTAACTAAACTTGTGGCAACTGATAATTAATATTTTTAGCTACAAATTAGCGTTTTGCTTGCCTCATAAAAGCAAATAGCTTTTTTTTAATATCCTGTGCAAGTTTCAGTGCCTATAGTGCCCCACCTTCCCCTACTCGTATTTCGATAAATTATGTAAAACAATTGAAACGTAGATACTTTCATCTAAAATATTTAAAAAAATTATAAGTGACTTAAATTTTTTTATGTGATTATATATACTGTGGTTATTGGTATTTATACAATTCAGACGCCTAAGAACTTTAACTGGCTACACTCTCTAGTTTTGTTATTTTGAGAACCGAAAAGAAATCAAATCTTTTAAATATCAAAAATATAGACTCGCCACAAAATTTTCACGAAGAAAATTTTGGGATTCTTATATAAATAGTATATAGTTTATCAAAGTATTATTTGCTACAACCATTACCTTGTGCCAGAGCAAGCATCAATGAATTATTAATATATTATATTATTAATCAAACTTTAAAATGTGCCTATTAATGTCATAAATGATTCGAATAATTCCTATATTTAAATATTAAGTTACTTGGTCACTCATTCAATGTCATCAGTTATGTTATTTAGAATATAAAAAAATATTTACCAAACTATCATAGAGAAATTAAATTTAACAAATATTAATTCTCATAGGGAATATTTAACAAAAAATATAAGACTATACAATTTTAAAGTAAAATGATTTGTACAAATTCTTCTATTTTAAAACGAATATTACTTATAAATTTAATCATAAAACATAATTACCCAAGTGGTTGATTCGACTGACAACGACATTATTGTAGAATCAAGAAAACCTAATAATAGTACTGAATTCTTTATAATGCGTATAACAGAAATAATACTTCTGATTCACTATATACTTTTTTCAATAAAATTTATTATTAAAGAATCTATTAACTCGCGTAAAATAATTAGAGTTAATTAAACGTAAGATATTTTGCGATTTTTGCAACTGCTCCCAACGTAATAGCAGAAATTCTTTCAAAACAAGGTGAATAAAAAATAAAAGAATGTCGCGAAGAACTCTATATATATCAGCCGCTGTCGGTGCGAATCGTTCTATGCATTTTTATCACTATCTTACGCCTTGGAGCTCGTGTCTATTTCTCTTATACCGGCAGCCTTTCGTATATGTACAGAGAAGGACTTGAGAAAGGGCTCAGTCTCTCTCTCGTTCTCTCTTTAGCGCTCGGTATAGAAGCCACAGCAAGAGTAGAGAGGGTGAGAGAAGGAAAGAGAGCGAGAGAGAGAGAGAGAGAGAGAGAGAAAGTGGCTAGTGGTGGCCAAGATAGGAGCTCTTGGGGCGTGAAAACGAGTTCATTGGTTAGATTCCCGAGGCGTTAAAGTGCCGCGCCGGCGTCGCCGCGGCGATGCTCTCAGCTCCTCGTGTGTCATCTCTCTCCCATTACAGACCTAATGAAGTGAACAGCTTAAGGTCTCCTGCACATCGCGCAAGAGAAACTATGTGGCCGTGGGTAGGTGGTTGGTGTGTGCCGGCCGTCGCCGCCGCCGCCGCCGCTCTGTGCATCGCTAGGAGAGGCCTTAGAAGATGCTAGTGACGTCTTTCTCAGCGCTGCCCTCGGTGCGCGTGCCTATAGCTGCACCGTCGCACCGTCTATTTTTATAAAAAGCACTCTCGCTCTCTCTCTCTCTCTCTCTCCTTCGGTTTTTAACTCTTATATAGTTGTTACAGCAGCAGCAGCAGCAGCAGCATTCTTTTGTCTTACCATCTCTTTCTCTCTGTCGTACTCGTTCGCAAGGATGTACGTGGGAATTATAGGTAGATAGCACGGGTTAGTGGGTGTGTGCACCGCGCATGCAGCGGATAGGTGGGATTTAAAAATAATGAAAAGACCAGGTGAGATATTTTTTTATTAAGTTTATTTTATATATCGACAACAACACGTCATACATTAGAAAACAGAAGGTTTCTTGAAGCAAACTCGAATGAAAAGTTTTGTGGAACAATCCGAGAGACACTATGTGAGTGTGCCGCGCCTTCATCTATGGAGTCGTATATATATAATATCGTGTGTCTCGCATATGTGTGTGTCCCGTGTGTATTAATGCCTTGTCCGATTGTGTAATTGTGTATTCAGGATTCTGTGGCTGTATATTTCTTTTTATTGCGTGTTCTGGTTTTTTTTTTATTTATCTCGTTTCTTTCTTTTTTTTTCCTTTTAACCATTTATTTCACATTATTTTTTTTTATTATTTTTTTTTCACATGATATTTCCGTGTCTCCTTTATTATTTTATTTTTCACATTTTTTGCGTTTTTGTTTCTCTCTCAAATTTGTTCTCTCGCTCTCTCTCTCTTTCTCTCGTTCTCACTTTCTAACTCACTCTTACGGATTTTCGCACGCGATCTCTCTCCCTTTCGCTCCCCTGTCACACGCGCTCATCTCGTACACTCGTCACAATTTTCACACACTGTCTCGCGCTATCACACTCCTTATTTTCATTCACTTACACTCTCATAATCTTGGTGTAGCACTTCGTGTGTATCATATTTTTTTTCATCATTTTTTTTCTTATAGAGTGGCCTTTCATGCGTGAGTATGTACAAGGCCCGGGTGGAGGCCGGTTGTTACACACTGGCACACAAACATGTACAAATGTAAATTACAATATAATCAACGTTAACGCACGGAATTAGTCTTACAATCAAAGAACACGAGGATAAGGGGATCGGGGCTTGGTGCGGAGATCGGGGACGCGGGTGCCGCGCGGCAGTGCACGAAAAGCGCCTATGGGCTTTGGGGCCGTTTTGGGTGCACACGAGTCCTCGATCGCAGGCACGTTTAACACAAGTTGGCGCGTACCGTCCCGCCTTCAACGCAAACATTCATATAACGACCAACGCAAATTTTTCACGGAAAGTGGACCAACTATTGAATCGGTATATATATTATATAAAGTAGCCGCGACCTCGCGACCCGTACCTCCCTTCCCCATGCCCCTTCGCTGCCTCTCGCTTTGAGTTACATAAGATTGTTTTGTGCGAGCGCGAGAGTTGCGAGTCAGCGAAGAAGAGGGTCGCGGGGAGGATCGGGAAGCCGCGGCCACCGGCCACTGGACGGTACGTTCGAAAATTTTTGCATTGTGACGTAGTTGCGGACACGGATCGACGGCCTTTCGGCGACTTTTCAAAAGATTTTGCAGCTTCGCTGTCGTTTATTATTCTCTGTTTCTTCTTCATCTTTCTTTTTTTTTTTCTTTTCATTTATTTTCATTTGCTTTCTCTCGAAAAATTTGCTACTCGAGAACGCTAATTGCTCTTCGTTAAAGGTTTACTCTGTGTGTGAGTGGATTATTTTCGCGTCCTCGTAGGGAAGAGGGAATAAAAGTGGCCCAAAGCTCGCCTGCGCCCCAGGAACGAGAGTCGGGGCGCCTACCCCCTGCGCCTCCTCTCGCAATTTATGTACAATTTTACAACCTACAACGCGCCGCCGACATATAATTTTTTATTTAGTTTACCTTTTTATTTTTTTTCCTTTATTTCCACCTTTAAGTACACGAATAGGACCTAGACATCGTTAATTTTTTACACTATACTAACGAAATCTAAACGTTCAATTTTCGTTTTCACCACACTAGGAATAGTAAAATTTTGCCGTATCGTTAGTATACCTTTTTTTTCTTTATAGAAATATGCTTACAAAAATAGAATTTCGCGAGGCGTCGGGGGAGCGCGCCGCTGCTGCTTGCTTGGGGTGGGCGAGTTTCTTGGCCTTTCAAAGTTTATGACTTCTTTTTGTCGCTTATACTTTAAGTTCTTTCGTTTCTTTTTTAGTTTTTACCTTTTTTTCATTATTTATCTAACATCGTGAGGGGTAAATTTTTTAATGTTTTTTTTCCTTTCTTTCTCCGAAATCGAACAATCATGAAAACGAGAGTCAAACGAGATCTCGACACTGAAGCGTGTCCAGCTTTTTTGTCTTTGTTTCTTTTCTCTTTTTTGTTTTGTTTTATACATTTTAATGATACAATATAATTATTATAGCGCCGTCGGCCGCCGCGCGCGGTCCTCATCATACAGAAAAATTTTGTGTGTGAATTTTCTCATTTTAGTAGTCTTCTCGTCGTTTAGCTTATTAATTTCGTTTATTTTCTTTAGTAAAATCAGCATTTTTATTTTCTGTAGACTTTTTTTTCTATGAATTTACTTTCCCTCCTTGAATGACTCGCCGGTATTTTGTCCAAACATATACAATACAATGTGTCTCTTTTTTTATTCTCGAAAGTGTGTACAACTCATATTCGCTTTTTTTCTTATCTCTCTTGACGTCATATACAATATTTTTTTTTTATAAATATAATATTCGACGTAGCAATCATGACAATGAGAATCATAGTAACCGCAATGATAATCACGCAATGATTCATGGGGCAATTATACAATAATAATGACAGTGAGGCATTGTGACCGTAAACGCGGTGACATTTAAAATCGTACATATCCATAATAAGACAAATAAATGCGTAAACTCTCGATCGTATGCACAATAACCTCTTTTGTCTCTCTTTTTTTTATCATCTTTGTCTTTTTTTTTTCTTATTTTTTTACTTCACTCACGTGCACTCTCACGCTTGCGCTCCTAAACTTCAAATTAACTTCTTCATTTAGACTCGTCATTACAATATTACATTATTAGATTACAGTATATCGTAGTACGCTAGCGTTTATTCAATAAATTTTACATACTTTGATACGCAGTATGATGGTTCCAAAAACGGTCACCGGCCAACCAAATTTTGTTCACACATCAATACACCTACGCTCAGTAATCGAAGTAATTTGTACTTGTAGCCATATACTATAAATATTTTTTAGTAGTTCGGCCCCACCTATTTTGGTTTCCGCATTTTTTCCACTTTTTCTCTCGCTCTCTCTTTCTCTCGCTCACACGCTCACACGCTCCATCTCGCTTTCTCGCTAATATTTTTTGTTTATTTCTTTTAGATAATCCATTCGCGCCGTCTCTTCCATTATCATGCACTCTCTTACTCATCGTCATCATTAGCATCATCATCATCATCATCATTAATCAGCATAATCATCATCGTCAGCTGTGTCTTTCTTTATCGCCGCTAGCCGGTATTACTCCGAGGCCCTCACACATTTCTTGTTTTGATACGAATATTTAAATATTAAACTTTACCGTCGCTTTTTTTTACCCCCTTTCGTCCCACGCATAACATCTTCGTTTTTTTTCATTTATTTTTTTTCTCTCCCCTTTTTTTTCATCGTCATTATTTTCGAGACCCGTCGAAATCTTTACAAACGCGACAGCATCATAGCGTCTTCCTCTCACCTTTAGATTAGACATTTTCTTTTTATTTATTTTTTTTTTGTTGCGCTTAAATCTTATCGTAGGTATCGAGATATCGTTGCCAAAAATATATAAAAACCCAGATGCGTTCTCCCTTCGAAATAAGCAGGGGCGCCGGATATTGTGTTATCTAAAAATCGCGTCGAGTCTACGTTGTTGCCCGTGAAGCGCTTGTAGTCTTATTTACGCGATTTACTCGTCTCCTACACATTTTTTCGTTTTGTATCAGCTATACGGCATATCGAGAAGAAGAGAAAAGAGACTTTGTGTTTCGCCCCCCGCCCCTCCCTCCCTCCTCTCCCCTCTTATCCTCCGCGCTCCCAAGCCATCGAAATGGTTAGCTCCTTTTGGCTCCTTTCTTTATCATTAATTTTTTCGCGCACCTCCATCGCGATGCACGAGTCAGGGAAACAGTCACCAAGCGGCCTGATCGCTTCCAAAAATTTACAATAGACTTTATTTTTCATCTCTCCCTTCCGCACTCACTCAACTCACTGTTTTCACGTACAAGCTTTTTAACCACCTCGCCACTCGCACGCTCAATTGCGCATACAGTCGTCTGTTTTAATGTGTCATTCGCTCGTGGAGTTACATATACGCTCATCTCATGGTACACGTACACAAAACACTTTCGCTCGCGCTTTAATTTCCCGTTAAATTTTTCTCTGTCTATAATAGAACTTTTTTACAATAATTTCTTTAGAAACATCCTAAACCACGAGAAATAGCTCTTTTTTTATACACCTAAAGTTACCTGCACCCGTTTCGGACGAGACGTTGGTGACTGCGCCTCCCTGAATCTCGCTCAAAATAATGACTCGGGCGAAACCTGAGTTAATATCCATCGCCCGTTGAGCTGCGCTCATCGCTTCTCCGCCTTAACACGTAATCTATCGGCCGTCTCTTTTGTCTTTTTCTCGGTTTTTCTTTCACACAAGCATTGTATCGTGCTCGCCCTCTTTCGTTATCCTCTAGCTTATTCCCTTTCGCGCGCACATTCTCTCTCTCTCTCTCTCTCGCTCTCTCTTTCTCTCTCTCTCTCTTAACTGCCTCTGTGTCTGCAGAAAAATCCCCTCACGCTTTTTTTTTGCTGCTGGTTTCAACTCTTTTTCCCCCATGTACTTTATTTTTGGCTCTCCTCGAAATTTCTTTTTTTTTCCCTCAAAAAGCAACCATAATCCTTCTTCGAATGTACACATACTACGCTTTTTTATGTTTTTTAAATATTATTATTATTACGTTTTTTTTTTTTTCATTTTTAAGTAAGATACAACAACATACTATACGTATATGGCTCTACAGATGTTCGCTTGCACTGTAACTCAAAACTTGTGTCATGTTAGCGTTCCCGCGGCGGGAGATCAGCGAGCGGCGACGCGCGGACTTGCACACGGAGCTCGGCAAAAACAGTGCGTCGCAAGAATTATAAGCTGGTCGGTGTGATGTTTTCGCGCCACACTTGATTCGTTCGCTTAGGCCTTTTCGTTAAATTGTACTCTCCAGCGAGCAGTTCGATTGTGAAAAGTCGACTGAAAAGCTGTGTGCGCGAGCTCCCGTCTATTTAATTCCGATAATAATTCGTCCGCCGTGTCGTCGCGTTTATCGCTCGCTCGATGCTCTCCCTGCCCAAGGAATAGTTTTTTGGTTATTACTTTTTTAGTATTTTTTGTTATTTTTTGTTCATTTATCATTTACGGATTCGGAAACTTAGGATTGATTCCTGCGCCCGGGTCTCGGATCGCGCGAGATAAATCGTTGTGTGACCTCGCGCGAATCGAGCCGCTCGGGCGTTTTACAGAGACTCCTACCCGCGTTATGCTTCTTTTACTTTCAGGGGCTGCAGCTGCGAAACGATTGCGCACAATTTGGCTCGTGTAGTTTAGCGTTTTACGATTTAGGGGGTCGCGGCTGCCGCGTGGCTGCGGCGCGCCGCGGATTTTGGCGTTTTGCGTCAAGCCTGCTGCCCGTTTAGTATGTCCATCAGCTATTTATCAAAGCCCAATTGGGTTAATAAGAAGTGGCCTAATGTGAAAATCAGGATGTTAATTTAGCTCGGTATCGAAGGAACGATTAGTGTTGTGTGGCTTGTCGTAAAGGGAATTGCTTACTCTTTGATAGGTTTTCTCCTTTTTGTTTTTCCTCAAGTTTGGCGCGAATCGGGTTAGTAATATCACACGGTTAGTCGTATAATCGGTGGTTTTGGGCCGCGAGACGCCGAGCGGCTCCGGGACGATCGCTCTTTGATTGTACCCGACGACCTCGAGGTCCCGGCTAATTTTGATTTAGTCTGCTGCTGCGCGCGTGTGTGTGTGTGTGTGAATGTCACTTGGTTTATGGGCCGCGAGTCGTCCCGGCCGCTCCACGTCCGTGCATATCTGTCGCGTGCCCCGCGTGTCTCGAAGCGCAAGCCAGCCCCATTTATTTAAATGCAGTTTCATCTTTTTTTTCGTTCGCTTTATTTACTGTATTGTTTTCATAGTTTCTGTTTCTTTTTTTCCTTCTTTCGTTTAACTCCATTTTTTTAAATTCCTGTTGACCAATGGATCTGTCGTCCGATGGCACCCTTTCACTGTATACAAATATCGTTAGGTTTTACATTACAATATGTTTAATAAATTACGGCATTGTATATACGCATTGTCATGAGAAATGAGAACCAGTCTTATGGCGCCTGACGCCTTGGCTAGCGCAGGCATATTTCTGTAACGTAAAAATATATACATCATCTGTGTTGTATGTATAGTGCTGCTCTGTAACTCAAGATTTTACATCTGTTTATTTTCATCCTGTACAAAAATGTTCAGCTACGAGGCAACATTCGTCCCTGTTGGCGAGCCGAGGTGCTCACGATCCTCATTGGACGATGAGTCGATTCTTTTATTTCCCCCTTTTTTTTTGTCGCTTTTTTGCTGTGTGAGTAAACGCGCGCGTATAGCGGGGAGAGCAGCCCCAACAAATCACATAGGTGGCCCTTTCGTAATAGGAAAAAGAACGTCTACGAGGACAGTATCAGCACCGTCGTTCGATGACCGAACGAACAATTATGCGAAAGGGAGCATTGTTGGGGCTCTCTCTCGCTCTCTATCTTTCTTAAACTCTTCCTCGATCTCTCTTCCTTGCTTGGATTCATCGTCGAATGCACACGCGACACCTCGGCCCTCCTATCGAGGCGAAAAAACGAAGCGGACCCGCGGGTAGGTCGGTGGTTGATTTTTTTTTCATTAATCTTAACTCTTTCCTGCATTCTGCATTTTTTATCTGTTCTGTTATTATTATTTTTGTGTTAATGTGTATGTATGTTTTCGTTTTTTTTTCTTTATTATTAAACTGCACGGCAACTAGTTTCGGTTTTTTTTTATTCATTTTACGTTTATATTACTGAAACCCGGACTACACGTGTTTTTTTTTTATTCTGTTAAGTGAGAGGCTGGACGCGCGACGAGCCTGGGACAGATTGTCGAGGGTCGTCGCGCGAAGCGTCTTGTTTGTTATGCGTGTACATGTATATTTCTTAATTCCCTTCGCGTTTTCTTTTTTATTTCATTTTTTTTTCATCATCATCACCTTACTTCTTTTATAGCGTGTGACCAAACATCTTCCCGTACCTTATCGTCGTCATATTATCATTAAATATTATTAGTTACTATATAATTATTATATCGAAAATAACGGATAATACAACACGTAGGTAATCAAGGACTCATGGGGGTAGGGTTTGCTGGATTGCTGGGGGATTCGTAGGAGTTGAATCTCGGAATTTGGAGTTTTGGGGAGGTTGGAAAGAGGGGGTTTTGGGAGGACTGGAAGAGGAGCTTCTCCGGGCGATTATCTTGTAAAGGTCTCGAGGATTTTTCCCATTCGATTAAAATTTTTTCCCATTTTTTCATCTCGAGACGCGCAGGCTGTGCCTTATCTTACGTTTTATTTATTTTTTTTTTGTTAATTACTTATTTTTTTTTTCGTTTCAATATGCACCAGCCCAAGCGTTGCGTGAGTATATCTTTTTATTTTATTTTGGATTACACGCGTCGATCGTCGCACGTCGAGTCGTAGAGGTGAGGGCGCCACCGATCCTTGTGGGCCGTTCGACGCTCGAGAGCCAGAGAAACAATGCACATAGGTCGATCGGTGGGCCCCCCGTTCATCGACGAATTGACGCGCGAGATGATCGCGGAGTGAGGCGGTGGAGCTAAAGTTACATGGTCTCCCCACACATGTGCGTACAACGTGAACAAAGTTTTACAATCTGCCTACGATCACTAGTAATTATGTTTAATACAGTTATGTGGTTGTGACGGCGGTGGTGTTTGGTTTTGTTGGTGGTTTGTTTTTTTATTTTTTTATTTTTTTTTTTTTGTATTTCCTGTGATGCTTCTCTGATGCTATTTGTTTGGTCTGTTTTATTGTTGTGTTTTTGAATTTTGGCTGAGTGTTTTGGCTGACTATTGTTTAACTGCTTGCTTTTTTGGCTTTACATTTTTTGTATCATCGGCTATAACCTTGGTCGAGCTTGATTCATTTTATTTATTTTTTTTTGTGCTGCGGGGTTTCGTACAGAGAGTTTTCAAGAGGTGTCAAAAGTAGGTTTTTATTTCACGGGGATTTACGGGAAGTTGTCGGAGGGGTTAATTGGAAAGGATCGGGGGTCTCGAGGGTAAGTATTTTCCATCTTCCATAGGTGTTTATTATTACTTTTTTTTTTATCCGGGGGAGTAATCTTTAATCGCTTGCTTATTAGAGCGGATGGTTGATACACCTGGTAGAATACAAGTTTTTTTCCTTTTACATACGGCTATTATTTCAATATACGGTAGGTAGTAGTATGTAGTTGTCGACACACAATTCAATGATTACTGGTTTTTTTTTTCTTTATTGTTTATACTGCTTTACTGCTTGTTAATGGTTAATAATTAATAAGTTTACTTGTAGTTTAGTTAGTTTAGCTCTTACGTAACTCCGTCAATCGTCGTCTTTAATCATCATCTTCATTATTTAATTGCGGTTAAAATCTACGTTTGTATTTGGAAGGGGGGCGGGGGCGGCTTTTTTCTCACGGACCGTCGACGGGTCGGTCACCTCGCCGACGCCTACGCCAAGTGCACGCACGGCCGAGACCAAGCGGTTTTGTTGAGCTGGCATTGGGTCAGGTCGTGCGAGCCGTGGCGCGGCGTCCGAGCAGATGACCATCGTCAACCGGGGCGGGATTGTAGTTTTCTTTTAACGGGGAGTGGGAGAGACCATAGTACACATATTAATATTATGTAAATATACTTGTAGCATAATAATTGGATGTTATCCGAGATACGTGGTATGCATTCGGTCGTTTAATTAAGTAGCGTTCCGAACTCCTTGCCTAAAATCAAAAATTGTTCTCGATGTCTTTTTGCTTTACAATGGCGCATATGCGTACGGGGGCATATGCGGGGAAGTGTGTGGGTGTGTGTTTGAGTGTGACGTGTATTTGGTGTCCGTGTTTTTCTTTTTTTCTACATGGATTCACGTGCAGGAATCCGTCGTTAGTTACAACGAAGGATGCGACTTCCTTTTTCTTCTCTAAACATACTTTCGAATTATCTCCGTTTACATTAAAATCTTCAGCTCTCAAGCTTTCGTCGAATTGTGCACTCGATATCTCTGAAAGACGTCTGCGGGGTTATCAGTTACAGTATATTAGATTTGCATGTGATTATGTGGGTGTGCGTGGTGTGTGTGTGTGTGTGTGTGTGTGTGAGCGTATTGCGATGCAACAGGTTTGGATTTGGTGGTGGTAAGAATTGGCGGGGGGGCAGCTGGCAAGCACTAGTCAGGCTTTGGGTGGGCGTTCGGTCTATGTCGGGCCCCTTTGTATAATTTTAGTATTTTTTTCGTATAAAATCAACACTGAAGGCACATTCTATCGGACGAGTCGGCCCAGTGTGTGCTGTGAGTGAGATAGGGCGCGGGGCCCGCTTAAACGGGCATCACGTCGCCGCGGCTAGCCAAAGTTTTCTCGCTCTCCTCCATCTTTCATCTTTCTGCCGTCTCTCTTTCTCTACCGTCGCTTTTCCTCCTTTTACGCAATTATCGTTAGTTTATTTACTCGTTCTTCGTACCGCGGAGGCATTATGCACCTCGTCGGAGAATACGCGAAGCACGCCGCTTACTTTTTTCATCGCTAATGATTCGGGGGGTTAGCTGGCTCACGCGATATAGGCAGCATGAGGGCCGGGGGGTCGATGGGGTTGGGTTTAGGAGGGGGAGGGGGTTGGGACGAGGCATGGGTGTAGGTAGACGAGGGTAGATTCATATTATCCGTCTCGTTCGTTCCATCTATGTTTTTTTTTTCAAGGAGTTTTCACAAAGTAGAATATTTAATCATTATCATTATCATTATTATTACTTTTATATATAATAGTTTTTATTAGTATTATCATTTGGTGGCAGCCGCGGCCGGGTCCCGCGCGAGAAACTGTTACTTTATGTGGCGGTATTTTGATCCGGTTGCCTTCCTCTATTGTGTCGGGTTTTGGGGGTCAGTTCACTTTTTTCGCTTCTCGTCGAAATGGCTATTTCAAAATTGAGAGCCGGACCAGCGCTCGCCCAAACTTGCCCGGGTCGAACGAAAAATCTTTTTGGGTTGGGGGGGTTGGGGCATATGCGGGACATCTCTCCGTACTCGCGCTGAGCTTTTTCTCACCTTTTCGACATATATATATATATATAATACCGGCGCACCGAGCGACCGAGCTTGAACTTTGATTCTCATTCGCACGAGCCGTTATCGTGCTTTAAGGCGAACATTGTGACTGTGTGTGTGTGGATTATTTCGAAACGAGAACTGGTACGACGCGTCGAAAGAATATTATATATGCGTTAAAAAGGTATAGTGCTATACGGACTGTCGCGGTGCAATGGCAAGTAGATATATATCTGTATATGCATGTACATATATACATATAGAACTATGGAGATGTGTTTGTGTGTGATTTGTGTGGACTGACCGGTACGCAAGTCAGTCTAAGGCAACGGACGAGTGGCACGGTATGCAGTAACCAGCTCGTAAATGTACTGTATATATTTATTTACTCTTTATTTATGTGCAGTATCGAATTTTATGCTTTATAATGATATATCACTATAATCTGACTTGCCATTGACATGTGGAGATTTGGAAATGAAAACCGGTAGTTCGAGAACTATATATTGCGCGTAAAGTTCGTAATGAGAATCATGAAGCTCGTCGCGGTCAGAAGTGCACCGTCTACAGAGATGATTACAGGGCGAGGTAGAGATCCCTAGGATTGTTAATGTAAAGAGGCTGCGTCTTCAAGTGTAGTGTAGTGAGTATGTGCAGTGTGAGTGTTTTAAGGTTTATGCTATCGGTATTATTCATTTGGGTCTATATTGACATCGTTTAAGTCATTTTTTCCATTATATTCATTTTCTTTGTTTATCACATGTTCATCGCGTCGAGGGAGAACATTTCGAGAAACCCTTTTCAAGGAAAGAAACACAACTGTTTTTTTTTTCTATTTATTTCTTGGAAGAACGTAAAGTCTTTCCCACAATTCGCATCATAAAGTTAATACTGTTTAGTCCTATATTGACCTTACACCCTCTGATAACGGCAAACTATCAACAGTTGGGCGATCTCAATAACTGCACGATTCATATTCAAAAATACAAAGCAGTGATTAATTATTCATGCGCATCATCGAGGTTGACTTGCGGCCGACAGACTTACTCGTCAGTTTCATTGGCTTAGACACTATGAGCGATTCGTTAAAAAATTTCGATGCGAGAGATCATCGCGACGTTGGTTCCCTGAAAGTTCCGTTAAGGTTTGCGATTGCGGGCCGGAGGACAACATCGAGAATGCGCTAGACTACTACATGGTACAACGAATTTGCTTTTTAATAAAGAAACACCGTGATGCAACTTGTCGTCGCTATCGTAAAAAGCACATGCCATATCGTCACTGATAATTAATAATAAATACTGTGAGCTAAGTAATAAATAGTGGAAAACTTACAAAGAAGAAATTCGCTAGCTAAGGAATAACGTAAACTCAACAATCTGTGATATCGGCAATGTCGCCGCGTCTCTTGCTGCAAACAAACAGAGGCAGAGGGTTTGGACTTCGTGCTTCATTGTTTTCCTTCATCTATATTTATATATATAAGATATATGCCAATCGTTATCATACCAATCATAGAAAAAGAATTATTTGTTTCTCAAATTGTACTTTCGTTACTTTAAAAATCCATGTCACGCTACACAGTATTCACAAAGATTTTACCTATATTCAAAAGAACGAGCTTTCCCGAGTCCTTCTCAACTCGAATGGTTTCGATCTATTTGATATGTAGTAGTTTTGCGCGCACTAACGCACTTCATTTAAATTGCCTAACTAAGTTCACGATAATCGCGTCGAGCGAAAATTCGGAACATGCATGTGTGGGATTTTCGAGTAGATCAGAAAATCCTCCTGAGGCTATGGCACTTTCGACGTTTTTAACTCAAGATAATACGGATGACTTTTTTCGAAACTCAAAACTGGATGTATCTAAAAGTTTGCATTATTCACGGTCATATGATCGACCTTTGCTATCGGATTACTTTTTTTTATTGTGATCGCTTATAAATTTAATCTCGATGAACTCGTTCGCGAATATTTTATTCCATTTTTTATTTCATTCCTCGTTTTTCAATATAAATCACGTTACTAATAATGTCCTCGACTCTTACATGCATAAGAATTTAGCTTTATCTTTTTCGATCCATTAAATGTCGCAGTCGCAATTATGAATAATTTAATGTTTCTTTTTTTATATCTTATTTAGTTCACTAATTTATCAAATTTAGCTTACGTTTTTTTCGTGTTTCGTTTTGTTTTTATTTTTGTTGTAAGTGTCGATCACGATAATGCATAGGTTAAGGGAGGGTTTATCTTTAACGGATAGCATAGAGTTCCAAACGCTCCGTAGTCTACAGACATTCAATATTAAACAGATCAATTAACTATCATCGTTTATAATACCACTAGAATAGTTCATAATCGTAAGTTATATCAATAATATAATCATATTTATATATTTATATATATATATATTTTTTTATAGTTAGATATCATTAATGCTGAGTTTTTTCTTTTTTCATTTCATTACACTTAGAAGTCTCGTTAAAAGCTAGCGTATAAATGATGGGTAAGAAACGACCACTTTCCCAAAAAACGTTGCATCCCCACCGGTGCTACAAACAGGGCGCATCGCGTGCGCTCACATAGTCGACGGATTTTCGTACGCTTTGGCGCTAAATAGTTATTTTTTTTTTTATTTTATTTAAACTGCTATACGCACTCGTCATTGTCACATCTAACTGTCATTACACGCTCGCGTCCCCATTCACCTGTCTCACACGAAAATCCGTCGGTCCTTTTGGAAAAAAAGGATGCATACGACGATAAAGCGAGGAGAAACGCAACGTGACATTAGTATCGTCGCGCGATCCACGAAAGAAAAATATCGTAATATTTTCGACAAATCAGAGGTAGACCTATTTCGATAGGGTCACCCGTTATAACCGGTGCACAGAACCGTTTCGCGCAGTGGATGGTTTGTTTTTAATAGCAATGTACCGGATTTTTCTTCGTCTTCGCACTTTAAATCGTAATCTAGATCATTTAGCGCATTTTATTATACATATTCAATCATACAATAATAATCGGTAATAATTCATGGTAATCATAGTTTAATTAGTAATTCATTTATGTTGTCCTTTTCTTCTCATTCAAGTAATCGATTCTCGTTTTTTTTAATCTGTTAATACTATTTTTAGGTAGACTATAGTTTAGAGGGTATCGAGAGAACTTGGAAGCAAATCTTACATTTCTCAAGTCGGTAAAGCGAGTGCATTGGGACATTCTGAGGTTGCTTTTGCCTTCTGTCTATGTAAAGGATCAATCTTTAGTTAAAAAGGATGCTTGCGTTGACAAGGACCAATTTACGTTTTAATGCTTATCGGGGACGCACTCATTCAGTCCCGCACAATAACCTACAAAAATTAGCAAATTTAACATCGGCGTTTCGCTAGTCGTGCTCTAGTAGGTGGGCGCCTTTTTTTCTGGCGCCCATTCATTTTGAGCTTCTTGGTTGTTTCGATGCTAATACGATCACCTTTGAAATTTCCGTTTATCCAACTTTGATTCATTTTCTTGCTGCTTATTTTCCATTTTTTTTACTGTACTTTTTGTTTACTGCTGCTTATATATTTTATACTTCTTTGTTATCTGCACGGGCGATTACGATTATGAGCATTGAGACTTTGGCTATGCTTTTTTTTTTCATTTACTTTTAATAACTTGAACATTCTATTTTTTTTTTAGTTTCATGTTAGCTCTATCCACGTGGGCCAGCGACCGTCTTCCTTGAAATGTCGTGGCTCTCGTGTCCGTTTTCTTTTTCTCGCTTGCGCATTTCTTCTTTAAAAGATCGACTTTCGGCTCTGTAGGCTGCTTCAAGATTTTCTCGATTCATCAAAGCGTGCACGGTCTTGCTTGGTAAAAAATCGGTAACTGGTTGTTGCTACTGCTGCTGTTGGTTGATTTGTGGAAGTTTCAACTGAAAACCTGTGGGCCGCATGCGTACGGCACTATTGTCGTGTTTCTTCTTCTTCTTTTTTTTTTTTTTTTTTTTTTGGCAAAATGGTGAACTGCAAAACTGAAAACTAGTTGTGTGGTTGTGTATGCCGTGGCAGTTATCAAGAATCTGAGGGAAAATCATACAGTCGATTGTCGTATTATGTCACGAGTCAACAACGAGTCACAGAACGATCTTGTGATGATGCGGTAGTTCGTAGTTCGTAATATTTCCTCTCGTCTGTACATTTTTCGTTTCTATTGTTTATTTCTGCTTTACAATTGCAATATTTATAAATTCAATATTGTATGCTTAACGGTTACAATCATTGTCTGTTTTCTTTACACTGGACTTTAAAGATACTATCGGATTAGACTGGGTTCGGAGGATGTTGCACTACTTAATTGTGAGATGATTTGGAAGTTATAAGAGTTTGAGCTTTTGCTTTCAGAGTTGATATAGAGAAGCTTCGTGCGCGATATGTCGCATTCAAAAAAGCCAACGCTTTTTCGAATAGGAGCAACGACGAAGTTTGTGGTTGATGCTTAATAATGAACGTGGCTCTCGTGTCAAATGCAGACGTAACGAGATACGAAGATCGCTGTCATCTTCTTATTTACATCGTTTCAAAACGGTCAGTATTGACTGTGAGCTGGACGAGCTGGCCCATACGCACACCCGAATTACATGTCGTGCAGGCTAATACCGAATCTATCAATTTGCTCGTTTGGATCAGAAATATATTGCGCCAAAGATAATATTGAACTGTACCAAGAATGTCAATCAAAAGACCTTCAATTTCAATTTACGGTATATCGCTTTGGTATACCAATTTCAAAATCAACAATTCAGCCACAAGAAGAGTCCGGTCATAGTTTAATTTAGCACTGATTTTCTTCTTACGCGTTTCGTAGAATTTCGAATGGCAATGTCGCGTCGCGCGCTCATGGTGCAAATTATCGGATAAGTATCGCATTCGCGCAGACTGAGTGCGCCGACACGAGCATCGCATATCCTCATACTGATCTCTCACTGATCGGCGCATGCGATTCTGAGTAAGCTGTTGTATATACTTCCGGTTTATCCGTTCTTAGGTATTTTTCATTAGTTCGTTACAACGAGTGTCCCTATTTAGTCGTGGGTTTACCCGTCCACTCGCGTCGACGTGCAGGAAATGTTTTTCTCAATCTCTTTTTCCCTTGGACGAAAAAGATATTTCGCAATACTGAAGGGGTCGTTTCGGAGTGGTTCGTTAATTTTGGGATCGTCGGGACGCGCGACTGCAGACCGCGCGGGCGGGTTCGCACTTCGAATTTCACATCATCTCCATTGTCACCTTTTACTTTTCTTTTGCTTTTTGCTCTCTGCTTCCTTCCATTTTCTCCAAATTGGTCGATTACAAATAAACAAAGGACGCGAGGACTCCGTGTGCTGGCGGTTGGGAAGAGTTCCGATTCGATGGTTCGTCGATTGTGTATTTTCTTTTTCTTGGGTTTCTTTTTGTACTGAGAGGGTGCCGCGAGGTCAGTACGCCGCCGCCTCCCATCGCCCTGCACACATCGCTGTCCTCGCAATGGCCTCTTATTGCCTTTTTTTCTTCTTTTTGTTTTTGGTTAAGGTCGAAAACGAGCGAGTGAAACCTGCCCGGCGGCGATGCGCCGTCCACTGGAAAAGTGTATACTAAGGCCGATTTTGGTAAGAATACGTTTTTGATCAACTTTTCATTTTAATGTAAGGCGCAAACGTGAAAACTTGTACTTTTTCCTTGATGTGTCCTTTGGATTCGGGCCGAAACTGCGTGTCTTCGTGTGTCTTGCGCGTGTGCGTGTGCAATGTAAGTGTAAGTGTGGCTCCTCTTCTTCTCGCGTGTAATTGTAGATCTGTGTTGTGTGCGTGTTACGTGTGCGTCCATCTCGGGTGTATTTGCATTATTGTGGTTTGCATGTGTAAATAATGTTTCGAGGTTTCCCTTTTAAAGTAGTTTATCACTTTTGGTGTATGCCGAAAAACGGAATTTCTGTTGCCTTTTTATTTTCATTTGTTTTCATTTAACCCCAACTTCACTCGTCTGAAAATCGTTTTTCATTTCCATATTTTCGTCTCTGCGCAACCAAGAAAAAACATAATCTTTGTGTTTCCATAAGCGAACCGAGAAAAAACGCCGGAAAAACTTGAACGAAGGTTGTTTTACGTCGAAATCGGTATGTTATATACACATAGTTCCTTCAATTATCGTAATGTGTTCTTTAAAGTAGACAGGTTTTACTCAAAGGTCCATCGCACTCGTCACAGGAATAATGACTCTGAATCTCGCACTGCGAACTTGTATGTGGCACTTATCGAGCTTTGGCTCGACGTAGTCTATTGCAACGTATAAATATGCATTTAAAAAATATCCTGTATTACTTGTTTATTGTTAATGGCTGTCTCTATATATTTATTGTGCGTGAGGAAGACTTTGAGTCGTCCAGTTCTATTATAATATTATGATGTGGCTTTAGCATTCCCAACCAAAAGCTTTATTATGTTCTATTTCCATTGGATTAAATGTGCATTCAATTAATGGTCCTGTTAAAACTGTTGTGTTCTATTATAGTTATGCGGTATATACCGTGTTGTACGGGTATACACTGATTATATATGATGCTGCAAGTTAAGTCTCAATTGTAATGAGAGAAGTTGAGCGGTCTCGTGAAAAGAATTCAAAAAATATGTTGAGATACAGGCCTTTGGTTGAGAACACGGTGAGCTCCCGGTAAAAATAGTAACAAGATCAACAGATTTATTATATATCTAGAACGAGTTGCGATGGAACTAGAGTTTAAAAAGTACGATGCTATAACAATAGTGTCCCAGCGCGGACTCAAGCTGTACGAGAGTCCCGCGGAACGCAGAAAAACAATTCCCACAATCCTGTTCGAGCGGACTCCTCGATCGCTTCATTGCCAGCCCCGCGGTTTCGCCGCTTGCTGGGCTACACCCTGCCAAAGACTCGCAATCGAAGCAAACAAGGAGCCGCGCCATATTGACGTTGTGTTATAATGTTCTAGTTGTTCTCTGAACTTGGTTGTTTTTATGCTTTATTCGTTGAAAAACGATCCTCCATTTATATATGTATCGTTAGTAATCCTTATCGAGTGGTCCGTACAAAGAGGAAGTCGGTTTTTTTGTTGTCTTTGAAGTAGATAACGAAGGTGCATGGAAAATAAACGTGGTTAGTTGTCTGCTCCTCTTTTATATTTAATATTACAATTGCCGGAGGGTCTGCGTTGTCTTCGAGGACATATATATAGACTCGAAATGAGGTGATCTATCTTGATATCCTCACACATCAACGTGGTCGCTGCTCCGCTCGTTTTTTACTTTATTATTCCCTCTTCTTATTTTTTTTTACTTTTCGTTTCACTAATTATTAAACTTACTCCTAAGAGTTTCTATTGTTAAAAGTACATATATGCTACTCCCACTGCTTGTTGAGACGCGTTATCTTCGTTAGTGGTTTTCGTGTGAACCTTTCTTGTTTTTTGGTTTACGGTTTTTCCTTCCAATTTATTCTGCATGGATATATCTCTTTGTTCGCATATCGTGATTTTACCTTCAATTTTCCGATACAATTTTTTTTTGTTGTACGGTTAATGCGCAACTAAGGTATGTTAACTGTTGGTAAAGAAAAATTACAATTTTGACTATTAAATGGCCGACGGGATCGAAAAGGTGTTTGTTGCTGGTGCTATTGTTGGACAACTCAGCTAGTAAAACAAAGTTTGTTCAGTCTGTTGGGTGGACTCGGAGAAACAAGGGTCCACGCGTAAACTTCGTATTTACTGGTCAATTTTGCGATTCTTTTTTTTCCTTGGATAAGTAACGATAAATTGTAAATAACGCTCCCAAAAATGTCAGTTGAACTACTTGCTTTTAAGTCTTGTTCCTGATTGCACTGTGTCGAGTTCATTTCTTACTCTCGTTAATATTCTGTTATTATATTTTTTCCCCTTCATTCTCTCTCTCGCTACTGAGTCGGACGACGGGACCGTGATACACTTTTATTTTTTTGTTAAACATTTTCACTCACTCACTTACTTACTCTCGCACACCTATATTCTTACTTCTCACACACTGCATTCTTCAAACATTCGCTTCATCTTGTAAAACTCACACACTCTCCTCTTCGCCAAAGTTGTGCTGTATGAATGTGTATGTGTGTCTCTATTTCTCGTTCTACATTGCCAAAAGAGCTGCCAAAGAATATTCGTGCACGAAGAAAGATAATAACTTTAACGTCTTAATTTCTTTATTTTTTTTCTTCATCTTCATCACTTTACTTTACACTTAACGGACACTATAATTTTTTTTCATCACGTTGATCGCCTCTTTTTGTCTCTCTTTAATTTATTCACATACTAAAGTCGTCTTTACAATATATTAGCGAACCTCCCGGTAGGCAAGGAGGTTGGCTTTCTCTGTATAATTTTTTTCTTAATTCTCTCTCTCCCTCTCTCTCGTTCTCGCGTAATGCTTTTATTTTTTTTAATGCCTTTCGCTCAGCCTCATTTTCTCACGCACTCGAACACTATCACTAGCTCATCTCTCGCTTTCTTCCCCCCTTCCCTCCCGCTGCTTCCTTTTTTTTAAAATTTTCCCTTCCTCATTGTCTCTTACTCATTCGCTTTTTTTCATCTAGGATCGGTTTGCGCCGAACGTCTCCAGCCCGTGTGGCTCCGAACTCAGTCCGAAATCGCTGGTTTTTTTAATAATTAAGATTTTTTTTTATTCTCTCTCGTTTTTTTTTAAATTTAACATCGATGTTTTTGAGATCCTTTATTTTTTTTTATACAGCGATTACGTTAAATGGGAACGGCATATTGTTTTTCCGTATCGCGGCGAGATCGCGAGATTTCCGGCTTGAACGACGGTCGCATCAAGGACACTTGGCTCCCTACGCTTTTCTGCACCATCCACTTTAGTCGAATGAAAATCGCACCCATCCCTCTCATCGACTATACCATCCACTATGGGTGCTAACCTTTAATTTCCCATAATAATCCCATTCAATATCTATTCGCGCTCTCACGAGAGGATGCGCACGGCGGCTCGTTTTCTCCTTCGACTATGTAACTCGTTCCGCTGCGCGCGCGTCGTTTTAGCAGCGATCGATGACGTTCATTGTAAATCCTCGGATCCTTGGGGATCCGAGGAAGCATCGTAATACTGGTTAACTGAATATTGTGTTTTGCCGAATTGTTTAAAGTACCGGTCTATTGTTGTGGAAACGATCGAGTCTCTGAAGGAGCTCGACTATTCAATGATCGTGGCGGAATGTGTGAGAAATCGGTTATAGCAGTGTTTACGAGAGCTGGAGTATCGACAGACTCTCAGTATTGATGCGTACTGTAAATAAAATAATCGTTACGAAGATATGTCCGCGACAGGAGTATCGACTGCACGCGGAGCACGGAGGAAAAGAAAGAACCCGTCTTTGAGTCCGCCGAGTTGAAGAGTCGAGCTCCTTACCGGAGTTCTTGGGGGCTGGGATCGTCGTCGATCGCTGCGAAATCGAGAAACTAGCGAGCGGCACGATCAATCGATAATATTGGAGATTAAAAAGCGAGAACCGGAGTAGTCGACGGTCCATCGAGCTTTTTTTCTGTAAAGAAAACCGTAGAAGAAGTTTATAGTACCGAGTCCCATTGCGAAATGAATGTCTCGGGAATGGGTTTGAAGGTCCACGTGTTACACGAGACCCACACTTCGCGAATCCACTCGTTGTATAAATGAAGGATGAAATCGGGTAGGAGAAAACTGAGCGATTCGGGCGCATCGTCTCGGACTCGCGCTCAAGAATATTTTCCGTTTCAATGTAAAACACACGCCTGACCTGAAAATCGCGACATTAACCACATCCGACTTTGTGTTATTTTTTTTTCCCACGTTTTTTTTCTCTTTTTTTTTCGTTTTATTTTTTAAATAGGCTTAAAACACGCTATGCGTAATGAGATTATCACACAGGAAAATTGTTCACGCGATGTCAACAATCAGTTGGCGTAACGCGCACCCCGCGATTCGTGCGTCTTATTTTTTTTCTTTTTTTAATTATTTCTTATCATTCTTTTTAAAAACTTAGTGTGTAGTCTCTCTCTCTTCGTCGGAATTCACCGCGCGCATTCGCATTCTCGCACTGACACGCGCGCTCGCTCGGCCTCCTTCCATCATCTCGCGTCGCGCTCGGCACGCACAAATAAACACGCACACATCGTTTTATTTATTACGCACCTCATGTCTCATAGCCGCATGTACATTTAAATTCACGCGCATATATACCCGCCAAATTCATCCTCACGCGTTCGCTCTTTCGCTCTTTCCGTTTCATTCGCTCTGTCTCTCGTTCTAGCTTTCGCTCTTAATCTCTCTCTCTCTCTCTCTCTCTCTCTCTCTCCTTGGTTTATTTATTATTATTAATTTTTTTTTCTCGTTTACTAATTTTTAATTCCTTTACTTTTTTTTTTGTTATTTCCTTAAAAGCAATCACACAACTTTATACTCGAAGCAATTACAATTTACGCGGGAGGGCGCGCTCGTTTCTTTGCCCTAAGTGCTACGAAAAAAAATCTATCGGCACCCCCCGCGTCATGATCACGTCTTTATTTAGGTGCGCGCATCGCGTCATCGATGCATGCACGCGCGCATTTCTCCGCCTCTCTCTCTCCCTTCTCTATTCTCATCATTTTTATATATGCTCCTAATAGCCGAGGAATATTTTTCTCTCTTAATGTTTATTCCCCTATATTTTGGTTTCTCTCTTGTCCGACACTCTCTTTTATTTTTTTTCTCATTTATTTCTCGCCCGTGTACTCTCTTTCTCTCACATTATCACGTCTTAATCTCGAAAACTCGGTAGTTTATAATAAGAATCGTAATAATTATCATAATCATTAGTTTATTAGTTTTTTAAGGTAGGTATGCCTCCTGCCTCGCTTTTCTTTATCATTTAGTTAATCGTAATATAATAATTAATAGCTTGCAAGTGTTTAACATTAGATACTATTACTTAATATTCTGCTTACGAGTTTCTTATTTACGCGTTTAGGTTAGTACGTATGCTTACTATTCCTTTTTTGTCTGCAGCTTTATAGCTTTTATTTTTATTTTTATTCATCTCCTCGTCTCAACGCTCTTACATCTATATTAAAAATTTTTTTGTTCTGCCATCATCACTCTTGCAGTTTCTCCATCCACATCGAGTTCCTCCGTGTTACGTAACAGCGAGTCGGTCCCCGTGGCGAAAGACGTATTATATTGGCCTATGGTATCCTTAATCGTTATAAACCTCGCAAACACGCCGGAGAAGAGCGTCGAATCTCGGTCACCTCTTTACTTTTACCAAACGACAGTTTTTTTTTAATTATTTGTTTCTCATCAACCGATGCACCAACTTCGAATGCGTTTCACATCTTTTCAAAGAATCGCTTTGAAAATACGATTTTACTTGTAGTCTTAGACGGGTCGCACGTACCGAGTACATTTTCTTGACCGTTCCTTTGTAAACCGTTCGTTTCTCTTTGGTCGAAAAAAATTCAACTTGTCTCGTAAGACCAAGTTTCGTTGCTGGACTCCACGCGACTATTATTTTCATCCTACGCGGAAGCTTTTAGTTTGCTCATTTTTTTCCCGTTACTTTTAAAACTTTGATCGATCGTTGCTTTTTAGCGAAAAAATCTCTTATACTTTAATGTCGCAACGAGACAAAGATGTCAAGTGTCTCTGTAAATGGAAAAAGAATCAAATGAAACGGATGAATCGTTGGTAAAAATTCCAGACGGCGTCCATACATCTAAATTAATTATCAACACTTTGTTTTCCAATAAGATAGAAATCGTAATTTTCTTCGTGGTTAATTAATGGTATATACTACAATGTAGTGTTTGTCTGCGTGTGTCTCCCCGGAGTCGAGACGATCATTAAATTTAGTCCTCTCCCGTATAATCAGCGCGCGACACAAATGCTCGATTTTTCACTCAACGTACTCCGTCGCGTTGTCGAATACAAAATTTTTACGTCCATCACAATCTTCTTAGATTCACAATAAATAAATTTTGATTTGTAGGAACATTTAGCCGAACTGTCGTTCCGTCCCGTCCCCCGTCCAAGTGACTCCGCTGACAATACCTTTTTTAATTTCTTTATTTCTTCTTCTTCTTTTTTTTTCTCCTTCTAAAGATTTACATTACGCGAAATGGGCGCTGCGCAAGCGCGAGCTACGCAACGCCCCGTGACGCTCGCGCGCGCAAATAGTTCAGGCACGAAATGTATCAATTTAGACCAAACGACGAAAATGCCACCGCAGGCATTATTTATATATATATATAGGCCAGTAGTGCCGAAAGTGTGAAATATCTCTCTTTGTCTCGCGTTAGGCCAAAATCGAGCGAGGAATTCATTCATTTTTTTTTGTTTTATTTTACTAGCAGCAATTTCTTTTTAGCGATTTTTTCGTAAAATAGTTAAATAGTATCTTTTCTGCGTCGCGGAGCGCAAGAGGGCGCCGAGTCGCGCCGTGCAGCGCTTAAATAATTGGAGTCAGTTGGACGTGGGACGCGTGCGATTCCAAAAACGTAGGCCGAGACGTTCTCCGACAGCGAACGGAGCAGCATTGCTGAAAAATTAACGCTCTCTCTCTCTCTCTCTCTCTCTCTCTCTCTCTCTCTTCCTTTATCCAAACTTTTTTACCTCCGCGAGTTTTGATGTATTTTGGTGAATGTCCTTGTTCTTTTTTTTATCTGTGTGTACGGTAATTGAAATCAATGAAAAATAAAAGTTTCCAAAAAGGGTTCGCAAGCAATTGCATGCGAGTAACATAAAGAGCGAATGGGAAGGTATTTGCAGGTTGGTGGGAGTAAAAAAATCATAATAAACTCATCGTGTATTCATGGTTTTGTTTTTTTTTTATTTGTGTGAATAATAATACCAATAATAATAATAGTAATAATATAATAATAATAAATTAAATAATAATCAATAAATCGACTCATAATTAATTAAAAATATATAGTGACTCGTGACTAGGTTAAGACTCACCGCTTGCAAAAAAGTGTGTAACGCGTGGTGGTATGCTATATAATCGAAATCAATCACTATTATAATAGTAATATAAATAATACATAATATAATATTAATTATGGTCATAACTAAAAGTACAGCTTGGCGCTGGGGGTGGGATGCGAAAACAATGAGAACCACAAAAAAAAAAGCTAGAGTCTAAGTGGTGAGGCAAAAGAAATAAGGAAAGAAACATACAAGAAGGAACAAGCCGATTGCAATGAAAAATCATAAAACTAAAATGCGCAATACAATTAAAGTATACAACATAAATGAAATTGTGTGTCGTTAATATTACGTTTGAATTATGCTTACTAAAAATAATTCTATGTATATATGTATATATATATATAATGTTTGCGTAATGCTCGGCACCACCGACAGTGGCTGGCTCCGAGTCATAATGCGCGTGTGTGTGTGTGTGTTACGTGTAAAACGAATTGATCGTCGTAGAAGAGGCTAATCGTGTCGCATAATAATAATTTTCTTTGTCTCCCTATTATAATTAAAAACAAATAAGGATACCTGTATAAATAGATAATAATTAGTGGAATCACGTCGGCTCGCGGGACACATTCTCTTGTAATAAATATATATATAGTATATCTTTTCGGGAAAATTTTATCTACAAAGTGCGATCCCCCGGTCAGTCAGAGGGATCAGCTGCTTACGGTATATATATATATAATATATATATGTGTGTCTGTGTGTATATCTAACGACATTCCCCGCGTAGGCATCTGACTCCGCTTTGTGCGTGTACATATTTATGGTACGCGTGTATGTATGTGTGTAATATGTATATGCGCGTGGCTCGTGTGTGACGATGCGTCTGTGTTCGTGTGTCTCTATACGTTATCATTTTTTATACACTAAAATTTTCCGAGTTTTCATTAAATACGCCGACGCTATTGGAGCGAGATGTCTCCGTGAAACACAGTGACGTCGGGTTCAATTCGTCGAATCGTTTCTGTTTCCTTTCGTTTCCCTCGTTTCGAAATTCTAATATATACCATTTTTAATTTTATATATATATATATATATATATTTATTTGTTTTTTTTTCTCATATAATCTACTCTATATAGATACGTACCCGCGTCTAGTTAGTATACATTTTTCTCCACTTTTTTTTTAATGTTTACCTAATATGTCACCCACACCCATAGGACGCCGCCGGTCTTTATTATTACCATTTTTTCCTTACTCATCTGACTCATTTTTATACGATATATAAATTAATTAAAATCTTTACTCTTTGACTCTTTGTTTCTATTCAATCTTTTCGTCTCAACGCGCGCGCGTACAATAATAAAACCACTCGCCTTATAAATGCCGCGCCCCCTTTTAAATATTTCAGTAATCAACTTTAGGGGGGCGTGTCGATTTGCATTCACCGGACAATTTTAATTTAAAAAAAAAAGAAGAAAAAAAGAAAAAACACAAGGATCAAATGAAGAAATAAGAAAATCGAGATATTCCATTTTCCGCTTTCGATACATCGGTTACCCTATTATGCGTATGCAACGAATATTAAAGTACGACCTCTTTGACCCCCCTCCAACAAAATTTTTGTAACCCTCCCAAATTTGGTTTTCTTTCAAACTTTTCGATGTTGTGTATATATACGTGGCTCATGCTAAAGTATTGTCAAACGTGTGTACTTTGCCATCGTGTGCAGCCGATAAATGCAACGAGCTTTCGAAAGCTTTATTCCGGCTATTAAACTCGTCTCGTATCGCTAATGGTTGTTTTGCATAACTCATATATCTACCCACAATTATTGTATCGAGTGTCTCTTGCCGAAATCGAATTGGCCTCGCCCAATTTGGCTGTGCCATTAACCTTTTTCGCCAAGAGACACCGGAACACGACTTATCTCTCAAATTTTTTTCACATGTTTATTTTTTCGCGCGTTGCGTCAAATTATCCAACACATTAATCGCCTATACAGAAACATAACTATGTACATATTAGGAACCTACGGTTCTCGTTTCACTTTCTCTCTCTCTCTCTCTCTCACCATTTTTTGTATTTTTGTTATTTTTTTCGTTAATGCCTATTCAATGCTTATACTCTCGAAACCGCGCGTGTGTGAGTACGTGTGTGTGTGTGTGTGTGTAGGTGCGCGCATAGCCGGGGATGAGTGGAGGTCGTCGCGTTGTAACGCGTCTGGGCAAAAGAGTCACGAGAGGCTGTGTAGTGGCTATGTAGGCATAGGAGCCAGGACAGAGAAGCACGGCGACGCTCCATCGTGTGCGCAGTGATCGTAAAAGCGCGAGCGACGATGGTACTTTATCTCTCTCACTCTTTCTTTCGCTTAATAAAATGCACAGGTATAGAAACGCCGTAAGCCGTCATCGTCGCTCGTATACGTATGGATCTCTCTCGTTTCGATGGAGCATCGCGGGATGTACGTATGCGCGCGGTGACTCTGTCTTCGGGTTCGCCTCTCCGCATCTTTTGCCCGCGTTCGTACGCGCGCCTCCCCCAAACACCCCACAAGCCGCGTTCACGTATTCTCATTATTACAACGTCATCTGAGAATAATATTAATAATAATTATAATAATAATAATAATAGGTTAGTTTCGCAGAGCCGGTACCAAGATCGAGCCTCGAGCTAGCAACACATCGTGCGCACTCGCGCGCGGACGCACTTCACCCTCGACATTTTTGTTCATCATAGTACGAAAGTTTTATATTTTGGTTTTGTTCTACACTGCCAAAAGTGTATATATGTATCAGTTTAACTGAACGATTCGGCGATAGCAGCGACATCGAACGAAGGATCCTCGATCATTCGTTGCACATCGTTGCTGGCCCGTTTTCATTTTTTTTTTTTACACGTAAAAACTTAATTTCTCCCATTACACACTTTTGTTTTGCGGTCTCGCTTCGCGGCCCTGTTACCCCACCGCCGCCGAGCCACCGAAGAATCCTTTCTCGAATTCATTCGATGATTAAGCGAGAACGGATTCCTCGGCATATATCCAGAACCCGACGATCGAATTTTCGTTAGACATCTTTCCCCCCCCCCCCCTCGATTTTTGAATCACCGTCGTCGTGTCGCGCTTACAGCCGATCTTGGTACCCGAAGAGACGAAGAGTGGACACGATTCTATATCTCACCCTCTGACTCTGCTACACAGCATCGTTTATTCATTAAATTGCAATATTTCTTGGGTATCGTGTACTTGTGTTGGTACATGTCAAAGTGTACGTGTGTGTGTGTGTGTGTGTGTGTGTTGTAGGAAAAAAAAACCTGACTTTTTCCTAAATAGCGGTAATAAGATCGTCAAGACAATCGATAATATTGTACGAACGGTTCAAAGGTTAAGGATTGCGCTTGGTATATAATTATTATAATATTCGCGTACTCTTCCCGACTTTGACTTATCATCTATAAACGAACTTCGTCTCGATTAAATTGTTACTGCTCTGTGTGTGTGTTTTTCTTTCTCTTCTCTCTGCCTTCGTCGTCTTGCGCTGTCGTCGTCGATGTGTGTCGGTGGTGCTGTTGGCGGTGGTGCTGCTGCGATGTGCGCGCGATCCGACGCTCCTCTTGCAGGCTCGTCGTTATCGTCGTCTTCTTCTATTCCGGGCCCACACACTAATGGCGACACTCGTCTTGCGAATTCCCTCTTGCACATCCGCTGCGACATACGGTGGGTAGCAGCTCGAACAAACATTTATCACTTGGTTGAACGATTAGCGATCTAAAAAGGAATGCTGAAAAAGGAGCTCTCCCTATCTCTCTCTCACTCTCGGGGGCCCTTCCCCGTGTTTTGGGCGTCAGTTCGCGCGGGTGAGGGACCCCCGGAGCTCTTTCTTTCTCTCTCTCTCTCTCGCTCTCTCTCTCTTTCTTTCACTCTCATTCTCGCTTTGCTTCTGTCTTTAGTCCGTTTGTTTTATTTCTTTTAATTGACACTCGCTATCCTTCGACCGTTCGCCGAGCTCACCTCTATGTCCCTTGTAGCGACGCACTTTTCCGACCCCCCCCCCCACGTGTCCGTGTGCCTCTATCGTCCTCTTCGTTTCCTCTTGGTTTGGCTCCTCGGTTTTTCTTTTTGGCTTCGGGGCACACGGGCTAACTCAGTCGAAAACGCGTGGTCGCGTTTTTCTCTCGTCGCTCCGTGCGGGGGGGCAAAGTGACGTCGGCAACGGAGGTGCGCGCGAGGCTTCTTTATGCGACTGTCTCGCGCGCGACGCGTCTCGCGCACAGTCTCTTCACTCACTTTTATTCTTATATATATATATATATATATATGTATATATATACTCGGATATATGCTTCTGCGTGTGTCACTCTGTGTGTACATATCGGTTTCCTCCATTTCGGCTATCGCTCGCTCGCCTGTCTGCTCGGTTTAATTTTCGATATCGTCGTCCTCCATCTGCTTCTCAGCCCGTTTTTTTGTTTATTTGGTTTGTTCGCTTCGATATGTGACTTAATTAAGGATCCCTGCGGGGCCTGTCGAACTCGCGCTCCAACATCTCGTGTAAGGAGTGTACTTGGACGAAGGTCTCTCGCATGTCTCTCTCTCTCTCTCTCTCTATCTCTTCTCTATATGTTTCTCTGCCTCGTGTTTAAGGTTTTTACCAGACGGCAGGGTCCTTCCTTGCCATTGGTAATGGTAACAACCGAGAATACCGCGAAGAGCGACGTGGCTTCCTTCACTCGAGCTGCTCCAGGAAGTTAGGACTCTTGAAGTACTCGGGGACAGGATCGTCCAGCCTTGAGATCACCTTGTAGATGGACTTTTTCCAGGACTGCTCAGTGTCCTTGCCACCCTGGATCGCCTTGAAGAACTCCTTCAGCGTCTGCTCGACGACATACCTGAAGTTCGAGGGCACCTGCAAGTAAACAATACGGCCAATCGTCAGTAAGACCACGAAAGCTCGCTCGCAAGCACTGGTTAAATTGCGACACTCATAGCGTATTCACAGTAAAAAAGCCATTCTTAGCGCATTCCCTCCTCATGTCCCTAAATCTCTATCTCTCTTTTACGTACATCGGCGTTAAAAAATGGAAACAAAAAAGAAGTCACAAAATTTGGAAATATATATGTAACATGTGCATGCAAGTTATACGCTGGACATGAGAGAACTGAATATATATATATATATATATTATATTATATTAAAGCGGCGTAAATAAAAATGGTTAAAATAGCGTGTGCGTGTTCTGTATTATTGCGCACCTGGGGATTCCATACCTCAATGTGGTTGTTTCGGTTGTAGTGGAGATTGAGCACTCGGTAGATTTCGGAATCTCCGCCGACCTGGAGTTCTTCGACGCTCTTGACGCCTTCCGAGACCGCCTGTCTCGCGTACTTCTCCATCTGTATGTAGTAGAACTCTCTGCAACGATAAAGATTAAGAGTGCGTGAACAAACGTTTATACATTTTTACATCACTGTTATTATTATATGCATCGTATATATATCATATGCTGTGTCCAAATCGCTCGAATTCATAATACGCTGTCGCATATCGACATGTTCAGAAGGGAAAAATCGGAATGCCTCAGTGCTTATCATCGCTATAGACAATTCCCAATTTGCGCTAAATTATCGAGCGAAATTGTGCACGCAATGAAAATTCGATCGGTATATATATATATGTATCGGCATTCCATTGTCTCGGGTGCCGCAGAGTCGCGCACGCTTAATTTAATATATAAAAGGGGCGGGATCGCGCGGGGGCAAAATATATCCGCTGCATATGCAGAGCGCGCAAGGAAAGAAGGAACGCAGAAAATTTATCGAAAATCTTTATAACCCCCCGACGGCGGCGGTTGTGCGCTTCTGTTGCCGCCGCTGCTGCTGCTGCTGCTGCTGTCGTGGGTCGCGCGCGCATTATTTCCGTGTATCGAGCCAACGTCGCGAGCGCGCGCAAAATAAAAGGAGCGCGGATGTCTGTGTGTGCATCGCGCGCCCCCTTTTCCTTGTAAAAAGTCGTCGACGGCGCGATGCTCTTATTCCCGCTGCACGTCCCTCATCTCGTCGCCTGAGGCTCTTACACACACACACAGACAGACAGAGAGACTGGGTGCGCAGCGAATCAATTCGCGCGCGATATCCTATCGATAAAAGCAGACGATGCGCGCCGCGTCTCGCTTCTGCTGACACATTCATCAACGCACGCAGACGACGACTTGAGTGCGCGCGCTACCGTGAGAGAGAGAGAGAGAGAAAGGTTTTGCTCGAAGACAAGTGAAATTGCAATGGTAATGCACTTTCCTTCGCTCGAGCTTCTGGAAAATATATCCGTAGGCGGGTAGTGTGCGTATAGATGTTTATAGAAGCGATGTGTTCGGGAGGTGTGTAAAACCGATGGGGCCGCCGATACGCGTGTGGGTGTATACGTAAGGTAGAGACGCAAGAAAAGCGGGGAAGAGTGTAATTGCGAAGCCGATCTTGCGGATTCGCCAAGTCTCGGGAGACTACCTCGCGATTGTCGCGCGTCCTGCTTTATATTCCGAACGATATATAACCGCGAGAGTCGTTCGCGAGCTGCGCGACGTATATCATGCGTGAAAAATCGTAAGACTTGTTTTCTCATTGTCGCGTGATTGTTTAATTTGACATTTGAAATAACCAGTTTGCGCATCGTGCGTGTCTTCCATTTTGATTTCGAAAGATGCCTTTGTTTATAATAGCCGCTGATTGTAATATTACTTTTTTAGTCGATTAGATTCCGGATGCAAATGATCGTATGCAACTTGATTGAAAAAAAAAGTTTCAGGGAACAAGATCTTATCGGGGAGAGGCTGTTCTCTGTGCCCGTTACTTCCGTTCAGCGCCACTGGGAGCAATTTTTTAAGATCGCTTCCGAACGAGCGAATTCCCACCAGCCAGTGAATTCTTATTTAGCACTTTCGTAGTCGCTTCAACAATTTCGTCGTGTGCTCGGCGAATCAGCACATACGAAGAGCGCCTTTCTTTATCGGATTTTTGCGGCGAGCCTTTCGAGAAAAGTACATATTAGATGGATACAAGATGCGAGCAATATTCTAGAAATTTAATCAAAAGAATTTCTCGAATTTTAATTATCTCAAGAGACAGATAATACACGCAGTCATTTCGGAAGCATATATAGATTTGAATACAATAGCATCGGGCCGACGTGACGAACAAAACAAAGCATAATAAGCAAATCCTCGTACAAAAACGGCATAGTTTGAGCTGCAGCTAGTGTGTTATAGCTCGTATTCCGATGCGGTAAAAAAAAAAAAGAAAGAAAATTCGCGTTCTCGAGGTCACGAGCGAAAGAAGAGACGAGCGCCAGAAAAAGAACAAGAGTTTATACGCCGAGCCTCGCGGTGCTCTCGCCGCACACTGTACGAGCGAGATAGAGAGATAGAGAGAACGAAAGTGTACTACAGGGAAAAGTATATGTGCGCGAGCCTCTTACAGGCGGCTGCTCGCGCGATATTCTTTCTTCTCCGATCCGCACCCGCTAATTAGAACAATCCGCGTGTGCACACGAGCCGCTGTATATCTTTCCGTCTCTTTCCGCGGCGGGGGCGGAGGTGGAGTTGGGGGGCGGGGGGCGACTCTTGAATTCGAGTGGCTGCCAGACAGCGAACGAGCGCGAGAAAAGGAGGATACATATATACGTGTACTGCAGCGAAACGAATCGGAGCTGAGTATAGTAGAAATACATATATCTCTCTGTCTCTCTGTGTCTCTCTCTCTCTCTCTGCAGGCAACTGACGTCGAAGAGCGTTCTCGTCTTTTCCGCGAACCAACCAACCGCGATCCTTTCCGCACACCCACACTGTGCACGTATCGAGTCTTTGGATTGTGTGTACACGTATATAGGGAGGAGAGAAAGAGAGAGCGGCTGGCGGGAAAGATGCGTGCAATACGGGAGAGATGACGCTCTTGAGCTCGAACATTCCGCTCTTCTCGACGCGGCTCTCGCGCCTATAATTCTTACCCAGCCAACCAAGTCAAGCTGTGTACGTGTAGTACACATCGTGCTTATATGTACGCCGACTCGGATCGCCGAGTTATAGGTGGAAGTGCGCGCAAACGATACCTACACACATTTTTCTATATATATATACGTGCGTGTGAGCGAAGCAGTTGGGCGTTAGGTAGGTATTGGCGCGCGCGCCCTCGCCAAGTGCCTAATTAAAACAGACACCCGCGGAGACACGGCGGCGGCGCAGAGCAGAAAAGATACGGCAGCCGAGTGCGGTACGGCAGCTCTTGCTCTTTTTATGTAAGGGCGATAAGAGAGAAATATCCGAGTGCGAGAGCTCATCTATATATAAGTGTCCCTTAATACAACCCCGCTCTCGTTCTCTTGCTCGCGCGCGCGACATTTCGACGAAAATGGAAATGGAAAGGTGAAATAGAGAGAGAGAGAGAGAGAGAGAGAGAGAGAGAGAGAGAGAGAGAGAGAGAGAGAGAGAGAGAGCCAGCGACGGCAGCAGGAGGCGGTGGTGGAAGGAAGAAAAGTGTTGAGAAAAAAAAGGTGACCGAGTGCTGGGATTGGTACTCTTTGACTCCGTTGCTCTCTCTCTCTCTATCTCTCCTGCAAGTGGCGTTGACGAGCATTGCGTGATATATATACAGAGCGAGGGAGATAGCGACGTGTGAGCGGTGCAACGAGCGAGCGAATATTAAGAGAGAGAGAGAGAGAAAGGGCAGAGAGGGTGAAAAGGCGGCACAACGGCAGCTCGCTGTGTCTCGTTCATTATAGTATAACTATAATTAGGACAATAATAAGCTCTTGAAGAGCTGCGGCTCCCGCGTTTTCTTGCGGTTTGCTGAAGCGGAGCTGAGAGAGAGAGAGTGAGAGATGATGTCTCCTCTACCTCGCACCCTCTCTCTCTCTCTCTCGCTCTCTCTTGGCTGCAGCGAGCTATAATACACAGAGCTGAGAGAGACAAACAGAGGCGAAGGAGAGCCCGAGAGTCGGGCTTGATTATTAGCATCTAATTACGAGGGCGAGCTTTGTTTCCTCCTGTGCAGTGCCCCGGAGAATGACGCTCGAGAAAAAGGCTCTCTCTCTCTCTCTCTCTCTGTCTACTCTCTACCCTCTCTATCTCTCGCTTGCTGCGTCTATGTATATATATATATATATATATGCGAGGAGCCCGAGCGAGAGGAAAAGAGATCCTCCTTCGCGCGAAAACAATTAGGAGGCCTCTTTCTTTCTCCTTCTCCGTGCGGCTTTTGACTATTCTTTCGGGCGCGCGCTCCCGGCGTCGCGCGCGCGAGTCTCTCCTTTTTCTCGCGCTGCTGCAGTTCCGTTATATATATTTTCTTTGGCTTCTCGCTCGCTATTGTCCCGATTGCCCGTGGCGCTCTGTAAGACAAATGTGAGCTGCCTCCGAGTGGCTGCATCAGCACCGGCACCACCAAGCTCTGTTTCCACAGCGTTAATTACTAATTAGGCTGCGAGAGGCTACTTAAGATAACTTTCTTTTTACAGCTCGAGCGCTTATACACTTTTATCAGTCGCGTTCTGCGCTCCTCTCGTTCGGGCATAAACAGTTTTTTTTTGCCCCCGCTCTATTTTTCACAAAAAATTGTTCATATACCGTTTTATATTTAAATGAGAAAAGTGGTTCGATTTAAAGGTGTGCAATATATGAAAGCTGGCTCGGGGGGGAAAAAAAGGGGGAGGGTTTGACGATCGGGTTTAACTTTCTTTCATCCCCGTAAGCCGAGAGAAGCAAAAAAAAACAACAAGGCGGTTAGCGCGTAAGCAGCTTTCTTCTTCATCTTCCTCCTCACTGCCTCCAGGTATACAGATGTAGATCGAAGGGGCTGAACACGACGAGAAGTCGTTGGTTTTCTGTTATATAACTTACGTGTGCACAGTGAACTGGCGCGCGTACACGGTACAATCGCGCGAGTGAAACGTCGTCGTCGGCTATAAGCTGGCTTGGCTCTCCCTTCTCAAGACGCGCGCGCTCGCTCTCGAGACCCACCGGCTCCTTACCGCTATATATATATATATAGATCTGCGCGTCTTGAGTTTCGCGCTCTTTCTCGCCCCTCGTACATACTACCGGCACCCCGGCTATTAAAGGTCTCCATTCATGAATCGCTGTTTCTGCACTTTCTTATGTCGAGCCACTCTCTTGGGCCCCTTCTTTAACCCTCCCCTCCTGGCCATTCTCCTTTTCTCGTTTGACGGTTATTCTCGGCGACCTTCGACAATGGGGAAGGCGAACGCAAGCGCGCGCGCGCCCCGCGAGAGATCAGCCAACGTCATCCTGACCCCTAAAAGTCGTCTCGGTTTCTTTTTGGCGCGCCCCTTGTCGAGGCGGTTTGCACGGCTCTCTACTCTACTCTCTATATGTATGTGTGCTTTCTTGCCGCAACTTTCCCACGAGAGCGTAAGTGGAGACAAGGTGGTTGCGTCCCGCCTCTATTATAAATACTGCAAAGTGCGAGAGGGTATATATAGGGCGAGGAAGGGAAAAGTCGACGGCGAGAAAACGGAAAAACGCTCGAGACAATTAGCCGCTTCTATGTATCTATGTCGGGTATGTTTTTTTTTTTTTTTTTTTTTCTCAACCCTCGGGGTCTATATTATGACGAGCTTCTTTTTTACGTTACTCTTTTATATATATATGCTTAAACGACTTTAAAAATTACGTTACATTTTAAAGATGGCTTGTAGTCTTAGCCCCGCAATTAAAAATTTTTAATTCTATACTAAGAAATTTCTTAACGATCGCATAATTGTATAAACAGGAAAAGAAAAATCAAAGCAGAGTAAACGATCCACGAACAAAGGCCATTTCTGCTAAGCGAAGAATTATGCGCGCGCGCGCGCTGGGAGCATGAAAGAAGCGCGTTTCTCAAAGCGAATCTTTTTGAGCGAAGTCGATTCCGGCAGAAAAGATTCTCTCGCGACGGAACAAAAAAAAAGCAGCCTAGCAAGAGCAAAAGAAAGAAGGAGCGATTCGCGCAGTCGACCGATCGCACAGGCAAAGGGCGCGAAAAAGCAAGACCACTTTCTGCACACACACACACACACACGCAAAGAGAGAGAGAGAGAGAGTCTGCGGGGGTGTAGGACAGAAACAATCTTGGGGTGAATGGTTGAAAAAAGAGGCGGCAGGCAGTCAGGAGGAGGCAGTTCGCACGTGCGCAGAAAGCGAGTGTGTGCACATCTTAAAGCGCATGCAGCAGCAGCGGGCGGAGGCGCTGGAGGTGGAGGTGGATTTTTCGCGCGTGCACACGCACCAAGTAGTCGTATAGAGAATGATTTCGCGCGTCACGTGTATGCGCTCGCCGGCGCGTGAACTGCGCGCGGGCGCGTTAAAAAAAAGGAGCGAGAGAGAGAGAGAGAGAGAGAGAGCAGAGCGCGCGAAGATATAAAGAGGTGTGGAAAGTCTTGATGTTACGAGCGCGTATATGTATACACACTTTCTCTCTCTTCCGCACCCTTCTTAATTAGTAATTAACACTTAAAGCCGCAACACCCGCCGACTCCTGCGGCGGTCTCACCGAGATTTCTCTCTCTCTCTCTCTCTCACTCTCCTGCCTTTTACTTTACACTCTCCCCACGCGCGTATATACACGCGATACGCATTATGCGCCCGGGCTTCTCGATGCGGCTCGTGTACTGCGCTTATTAAGTGATTAGCGGCACACCCGCGCCAACTGCGCCGGCGTCGGGGCTGATGCACAAATCTCGCCAATTAAAATATATATATTAAATTTTAATGTGCAATTATACCGTACGGTGCGCGAGGTGCCACGACACGCCAATTACAAGGACGATTTAGCTGCCGAGCTGCGCGACCGCGTCGCATCTCGTCTATATAAATGTAATACATGGCCCACGCACACTTTGGCCCCTATTCTTCCTCCCTAAACGACCATATAGCTTGGTTCGAGCTGCCGCCTACGCAGAAAAACAGATAGAGAGAGTGGCTCTGATGTCTTGGGCCGTCTAGAATTAATTACGCCAAGCTTCATCGAGGAGTTGAGAGAGTGACGCGGCTTTTAGCCACTTCCTCGGCGCTGCGACAAGTATGGATTATTCAGTTTGGCTGTGTGCACCGATTATCATCCACTTGAGATTTACCGAGGCATTCTATATATATATATATTCGCTATATACCTAAGGTTATACGAGGGTCGATTTGAAATTCATCTAATTAATGTACGATGTGTTGGGGAAAGATGCGGGGGAGTCGATATACGTGGAAAAGTGAAACATTCAGTGTTGGAGGCCATCGCGCGCAGATACACAGTGTTGCGCAACGGGCTATAGTTAAGACATTAAGCGGGAAAATTCGTATTATTCCGACAAATTAGTCGGGAGCTCGCTGAATTATTCAGTGGCGTGTAAGGACAGTCATTTCCGCGCGGACATATATGAGCCGCCGAGCCGAGGCTAAACGTTTCCTTGGATTATGTGTCTCTCGTGACTTTTTCTTCTCTCTCTCTCTCTCTCTCTCTCTCTCTCTCTCTCTCTCCTGTCTCTGGGCGTACACGTTTTGAACGAAAGAGCGAGTTCCCTCCTATACCCTCCCCAAGCAAGTTTTTCATCGAACGCTCTTCCAGCTGTAAACGTACTAGCTCTTATCTCCTTTCTATATCCGCACGCGACTGGTGCGCTTTCGGAGCTGTCGCAAATTTCGCCGCGCATACATCACGTATATATATATACACTCGTGCACCTATATATGCGAGGATGCTCATATGTCTCGGGAGCGTGTATAAAGGATCATTTTCCAAGAGCAATTGGCGCGCGTCTCTCTCTCTCTCTCTCTCTCTCTGTCTCCCTGTCACACCACCCCGCTGCTAAGCCACTTTTTTCCAGGACCAACTTCTCTTGTTCACTCTCTCTCTCTTTCTCTCTCCTAAGCCTCGGACAATCGAACGCGATCGTACGGCAGATGTGTCCTCGACAATGAGCTTCTCTCTCTCTCTCTCTCTCGCTCTCCGAGAAATCATGGTCGAAGTACGGTGGAGCAAGCGAAAGAGAGAGAGAGAGAGAGAGAGAGAGAGAGAGAGAGAGCGGGAAGGGGAGAAAAAGAAAGAGAAAGAAGAGGGGTAGGAGAAAAAGGCCAGACGAACGGTACGTATGCTCGCTTGCGTCTCCGTATATACGCATTCGATGCCCGATGTACGAAAGAGGGAGAAGAGAGAGAAGCCGAGAGTGAACATTGGCGAAGAGAAAAGAGATGGATACGTGAGTGTGGGCCGTGTCCGTGTATCCATGTGCGTCCGTGTATGTGTGTGTGTGTGTGTGAGCGTTGCAGAAAAGGGGGTCCGTGTCGCACGCGCCGATCTTACAATGAATACTTTTCGCGTGCGATCTGCACATGTATATATACATACATATATACGTCCTTCCAGTTCCCCCTTTGCATCTGGTTGCCTTAAAGCTGTTCTCTCTCTCTCTCTCTCTCTCTCTCTCTCTCTTTCTCTTTCTTTCTCTTTCTCTCCCGTATGCCCTCTCCCCTAAAATCCGACGACGACTCGTTCTCTGATTCTACCCCCCCCCCCCCCGCCGCCATCCCACCGCCGATGTCCCTTAGCCTTCTGCCCTTGGTCTGCAACTTTGCTTCCCTCTCTCTTTCTCTCTCTAGTAGAATTCGATCCCCAATCTCCCGCTCTTTTGCGGCTCCTGGAGTTTACTCGGGTCGGAGCATCGTTCTGGCGCTACACTTTCATTACTATTGCTGTCATTATTATCCCTTTTACGGTAAGCTGATCTCGATTTTCAAGAGACAGAGAGAGAGAGAGAGAGAGAGAGAGAGAGAGAGAGATGCACGTGCACTTTCGTCTAGCTGGCCGCCCTCCCCCTCCCCCCAAGTGATGCAATTCGGACTTTTGATAGCCATCTGATAGGAGAGCTTTACAGAGAGACTTATAGCCAATTTTCCAAAATTTCTTCAAAAGATCCGAAAGAATAGTTTTAAGACGAGACGCGCAATAATTTACCCAGACAATAATCGAGTAAAGAGCTTCCGTTTCGTTATATCTAACTCCAATATGAATCGACTCGACTTATATATTTATATATAAGAGTCCATGTACACCGCGTGTGCACAAATGTGCAGCGCATAATTGTCGGAAAGCAAAGACGAGTTAGTCCGAGCGACTGCACGTCTCCATATAACCGATGCTTACGTGTGTTTTAAAGCTTTCGTGAGAGAGTACCTATAGCATAAGAGAGAGAGAGAGAGAGAGAGAGTGGGATAGAGAGCAAGCGAAGCTGCACAGAGACGCCTTTTCTCTCTTGTTTTGGTGGAGGAGAAAAGGAGGAAGGGGAGGGAGGGCAAGCTGCTTTGAGCGGTTTTACTCTTCAACAGTCGCGGACTGTGGCCTCTCTATATGCCCCTTTCGCCGCCCCCGCAAGTCTCCCTCTCACATTATACATGTAGATATATATATATATATATATATATTTATATATATATATCGGTAACACGTCCTCAACGCTGCCGTTGCCGCTGCTGCACTTCGGGCCACGAGCGGACGAAGTTGTTTGTCGTTTTTTTTTGTCATCGCTGCGGCGCATACACCAGTTTTCTCTCTCCTCCGCCTCTCTCTCTCTCTCACGTGTCTTTTTTTTTCTTTTTGTCATCGATCGATGCGCCCACATGGGGCTTTGAGATGATGCACCTCTGACGGCTGCATATAACTAGAAAGAGAGAGAGAGAGAGAGAGGCGGAAGACGCATTCTTGTAGACGTGAAATTCAGTGGCCGTGTGCAGCAGCAGCAGCAGTACAGGTCGGCGTAACCGCTGCCGCCGTTGCTGCAGTGCCGTTGCTTTTGTTTTAGACACAGAGAGAGAGAGAGGCCGATGTGCAGCGTGCTCGCAGTAGAAGCAAGAGATTCGATCGGTCGTCGACACTCTCTCTGGTGCACGGTGCAGCAGCCCCGCAGAGAGAGAGAGAGAGATGTGCCATACTACTTTCGCGACCGCTGAAAGACTTTTGCGACGGATGAGGGAGCACCGTACGGCATTAATTTTTATGCACTCGGGAAAGTATGTAATCCTTTGAAGGCGGCAAGATTGACTATATATGCGCCATAGGTCACTTCTCTCTCTCTCTCTCTCTCTCTCTCTCTCTCTCTCCCTCTCCTCCTCACTGCCTCTTTCTAGCGCTGGAATAAAGTTTTCGCCGATGCTCTATACAGCTGCATAGCCTGGACTTTGTGTGTGCGCTTTTATTAATTTGCTCTCGGGCAGTTAACGAACGTCGTCGTGCCGCTGATGCCGCTGCCGCTGCGGTGAACACGCGCGCGCTCATCGGTGCCCAAAGTCGCGAAAATATATTTTTAAAATATCCGAGACTAGACGAGGGATGAATTTTTCCAACCCGATATATAAACAAGCGCCTCGTATCGCTCGACGACTCTACCCCGGCGAATATGTATATATGTATACGTATATTTATAGCGCAAGACACTGACGAATTAATCGAATTTCCATCCTTTAACGTTTTATATTCTCGAGTCCGTGCATCATGCACTCGAGACACAATAAGAGCGATCGAGCGATTAGCCTACATATCTATCTCTGCGCAATCTCGCGGCTCTCCGGTCCCGCACGGCGTTAACCTTAAATATTTGGCACATCTGGCCCCCCGAATCTTCCATCGGCAGCGTTGTACACGACCACTCGACAGCGAGACAGAACGATTGCCGAAGCATACACTATTAAGTACTCTCGGCGCGCATCGACTGACTATATATATATATGTGTATATATATGTATGTGTATGTGTGTGCGTGTGTGAACACACAGGCGGGTCATAATATAATCGCGCACGGCAGGAGCGGGCCGAGGAGATAAACGCGCACGAGGGAAAAGGAAAGACAGAGAGAGAGAGAGAGAGAGAGAGAGAGAGAGAGGCAGATAGAGCGAGTGAAAGCTGCAGGGGAGATGCGAGAGTGTACGGGCACTACTTGCGCGTATGCGGCGTAGGAGAAAGAAGGGTTGTCTAGGTTAGGGACTCGGAAAAACATCCTTTGTGTGCGGGGTTTACATATGTGCCCTTATGCGCGCCCGAGCAACGGCTTGGCCGTATATTCTGTAAGGCCAGTTCTTTCTACCGAGACGAAGGAAGAGAAAGAGAGAGAAGAAAATCAATAATTCTTTGTTGTGAAGTTTCGCCTCCTGTCGCAATACGCGTACATGTGCACACACCGATGCTCGTAACCGCATTAACGTCTGCGGGTGTGCGCCGAAAGAGATGCACCATGCTCTTACTCGCTTTTTTTTCCCCGTTTTCTTTTTCGACGTACCCACGAGGGCTGCGAAAATGCACCCGCAACAACTGTTACACAGTCCTTGTGAATAATGCATGATATCGCAC
>UELU01131586.1:0-49240 GCA_900490025.1 Megastigmus dorsalis
TTTACACACAATTTAGCACAGCTATACACACATTGCAGCACAGTTATGCACATTTCAGCACAGTTATGCACATTTTTGCACAATTCGGCACATTTCAGCACAAAATGGCACATTTGAGCACAGTATGGAACATTTCAGTATACTACGATATTTTTCAGCTAAAAATGGCACATTTAGATTCATACAGAATCATGCCAAAATGTGCCAAAATGTGTAGAGTCCAACTGTGCCAAACTGTACACAAATGTGCCTAATTGTGCATAAATGTGCATAAATGTGTCTAAATGTGCCGAAATGTGCCAAAATGTGCCAAAATGTGTAAAAATGTGCAGAAACACAGGAAACTTATTTACCACTCTTAAAATAATTTCTGTGCCTAACTGTGCGAAAATGTGCCGAAATGTGCCAAAATGTGCCAAAATGTGTTAAATGTTCCAATTGTATATACCTGGACACATTTATGGCACATTTCGGCACATTTCTGCACAGTTAGACACAGTTCAGCACATAAGTCATTTCCACTAGCATATATCTTTGTTGCGCTTGTGTATTTTCTTTGCGATCTCCTTTATACATTATTTCTGTTAAAATATTATAGAAAAATGATATTCTAATAAGTAATGAATTATCAGATTGATATGTCAAAATGACAATCCTTATATTACTTGGTACATTTCAATGATGAAAATTAAAAACGTATTATTGACTTATTCAAGATATCGCGCGCATTAGAAATGAAAATGACGTTCTATTAAGATATGAAAGAAAAAAAACTAATATTTTTCTCTAATCAAGTGGCTCAAAAGTATTAACATGCGATATTTATTATGTACAATGTTGTTTGCAAGACACTCGATCAATCGTCAACATTCACTTAAATAGCATATCTCGTGTTGCGGATATTGCAACTAAATTCAATCAGCTGACTCCGCGCGCTTGAGTCAATGAGCTTTCACGCTCTGCCGATACAACGAATGAGCTGTTGCCTTACGTAATACTCATAACCGATTAGTACTTTGAAGATAAAATTTAAAAGACCGGCCGGTTTTTGTAATAATGCGACGATGTGCTCGGATGAGCAAAATTTACGTAAAAGACAACGGCGCATTCTTATCGCCAGCGCGCGAAAACTAACGTAGACTTGAATAAGTCAGGTGATGAAATATCATGTGCACGAAAAATATAATGTATAGGTGTGCAAGGCAATCTATCAAATGTTCCAAGCTCACGTACACATTGAACAATAACAAAGTCGTTTACACCTGTGCACTTATGACGTGAGATTAGTGAAATCTATGGAATTTCACAGAATATATGCATGTAAGTAGAAACGGACAAACATAGAAGGACACAGTTTTACAATACAGTCGCTTAAAACTTTTCCTTTGAAGCACTGGTAGTATACATCACCAATGTTTATCCCTAATCCACATTAAAATTCATCAGCTATTACGTTATATCGCCGGCGCTATAAGCGATTTATGCCATAGATACGAAAACGCAAATCAGCCCCTCGCTCGTTAACCACGAGCATTCCCGGCTCGTCGATTTCCGGCATCGCGTCCACCAGACGAACCTGTGCGAAAATATGGAAAATAGAAGTAGTGCCGCATAACAGAGAGTGAGAGAGTGAGAGAGAGAGAGGTCGAGGACGCCGCGCAGGCTTTTTCAAGGTAGCTGTCTGTGATCGAATCGGCATTACACGCACACACACACACACACACACACATAGGCACGTACAAGAAATGCTTGCGCGCATTTCGTCGCGGTCGTCATGCGCAACGTCACTGTACACTACCTACGACATGCCAGCGTCGTTGTTTTCCTGCGTAATTCAGAGTGGATCGCGCGCTGAGCCAGCCTGGATCATATGCACGTTATACATATACATATATTGGATTACGCGCGAGCTCGGGATTTTTGCGCCGAGCTCTCCTCGTGACTTTAGCGACCCGTGTATTCTGAATCTGTATAGGAAAATATATATTTGCTTTCGTTGAGGTATAATGTGCAGGGTAGTTGAGACAAGATGAAGTAATTTGAAATAAAATTTTCAACGTACCGATGTACTACAATGGAATCCTGCATAAATGCGTTCTAACGTGCACAAATAAGAAGCGATTTGTCGACATTACGGAAGCAAAAGTACCCCAGAGTGGCGAAAAACACTTCCAGCTTATAAACTTACTAACGCAGCTATGCATTTTTCATTCGAACAAGCAAAGCAAACGCTCAAACGTAATCTCACGCGCGAATCGTAATCACTCCGGCAATCGGCGCCAAACATCCAACGCACGCGGCGCAGTCCCGCGAGAAAGCAGCGTCGGATCAAGTTCAAGTTCATTTCTTGCGACGAGTGAAAAACTTTATCGTACGACCGACTAATCGGTCTCGCTAATGTACAGTAAAAAAAAATTGCGTAATCGGCATCGGACGATACGACGGATTTCGGCGGGAGAAACGATCTCCTTCACGCTCGCGCACTAGCTTGGAAATAAAAGACTTGTATCGCGTGAGCGATAAGAGATGGGGAGAGTAGACCATCGCTTCCGATTTTTCCGTTCACGCGTTACCGCCTCGTAAAAGTCCCCGCGAACACGTCAGCCTCGTGTCTTTTGACACGCGATTATTTTTACCGATGGGCAAGTGATGACTTTACCTCATATCTCATGTATACAATTTGATTCGATCGCGCCACTCGCTCGCGTGGATATTTGTTATCTTGTATACGCGGCAATTAGCAAAAGCGCTTGTTGGATCTCTTGTAATTGTTTGTAACGCGATTGCAAACTCTGTAGGATGGATGCAGCGGAAATAAATATTGATCTCTTGTATGGAGGAAAAACGTTCGGTTGGGGCTCGTTTCGTATACACCGAATTGAAATTGAATATTTGACGAATCGATAATAACGTGCGCGAATATTGGATCGAATAATATTCGTACTCGATTTTTGAAAAAAATCATAAAAAATATATAAGTAAATATTATACACGAATTTAAATTAGCTACGTAAAAACATTAATCTATACAATCGTTCACATGTAAAAAATGTAATAACAAAATTTTTTTTCTTAAATTGATTAATGAACCTTTTTTTATTTTTGAAAACAACATATTTTGATTCACAGCAGTGTTACTGTGAATTTTATTTGTAAAGTCACTTTCGATTTCGTAAATCAACATATGTGGTGAATCTCTTTGAAGGGAAATCGAAAATCGAGTCTCTTGCCTCATTAAACTTTGTTTGGCGGATCGTAGGTATTATTAAACTTGTATGACGCTATTTGCACTCGCTCGACAACAGCTGCGAATAGCCAATAACGAGTCCAGTGCGAATTCTAACGACAGAATAGCAAATGGCTTTGGTATATCCTCGATATCTCGGAAGTCTTTTCCAAAGTTTTTTTTTTCTCTAATCGAAAAGGCGTCGCGAAGCATTTAAAGGAAACTACGTAAATTTCTTAGGAATACAGAGAGGGAATCCAATATGAATAATGCAGAGTCTGCTTTGAAATGAGCGCAGAGCCTAGCGCACGGACAAACAGTATGAAAATTGCTCGCGCTCAACACTTGACTTTTGACACTTACGCGACCAGTTATAGAATGTCGAATTATACCGCGGGCAACGCTGTTTCGTCTGCGTGCGATGTTTTGTAAAAAAAAGTTTTCGTCAACGGCAGTCAGCTTCCGCGGTTATACCGCTCACAGCTTTGTAAGCTCGAAATGAATTCATTGATCTTTTAAAAACTTTTACTCTATAAGCACGTACTGAAGATTTTAATCCCTAAATCATTTTTAATTTGAATTTGCGGAAACCTACTGTGCGTGTGTATTCTTCGTGCATTTTTAATAGGCTTTTACCTAAGCTCTCTAGTCAAATCATTAAGTACTATTTGATGTCTTGGGACAATCTTTTCTTTACTTTGAGCGTCTGAGTAATGGCAGTAACAAAAGTCGATATATTATTCTCAGACTAACAGATCTAACCTATACCGACATCAATCATATTTTCAGCGTTTGAAACTTTTTTAAAAGTAGAATTCTATTTTCTATTCCATTACCGAAATTTTCTATTTTACCCTTAATTTATAATAATCGGAGGCAAATTAAACTACTCTACATCTAATTCTTATATTTATGCATGATTAATTGAGATATACCTAGAATAAAATAAAAATGATCAACTTGATGTTACAGGGAAGGCAACGACCCAGACGACTACTCGCGTCTGACGTACCGTAAACTCCTCGAGGAAGTATGCCGATTCGCCAATGTCCTCAAGTCGAAGGGCGTGCAGAAGGGCGACCGCGTTGCCATCTACATGCCCATGATACTCGAGCTGCCGATTGCCATGCTTGCCTGCACGAGAATCGGCGCCGTGCACAGTGTCGTTGTAAGTTCATTCTCTCCGGCCTCCACATTTTTCCTCTTTCTTCTCGATATATGATTTCCAATCGATGTGAAAATTTTACGTATATCCGCTCCTGACTTTCATCACTGGAATCACTGAATATCGATAGATCGAGTTCTAATTTTTCTACTGGCAAAATATACCATCGGTATCCGTATCTGTTTTATTAATAGAAAGAACAATTTGATTCCTCCGCGCGTATGCAAAAATACAATATCGATTGCTGTCTTATTTATTCTTATTGATACGGCAGTAGCTTAAAATAAAAGCGTTTAAAATAAAGTTATACCTACTTTGACGTAAAACGTGAGCTCTCGAATAAATATAACAGGGTTGATGCAGTGATAATTGCAAGTAGCCGTTTCAAGAATCACGCAAAATATTTAGCAATCGTCCTATTATTATTATTTGTCACCTTAAAAAATCTATAATCCTTTTAAATTATTCTTTAATCGAGTGTAAATCTCACAAACGCGACTGTAGTTCGCAGGCTATTCGGCGGATTCTCTAGCCGAGCGTATGGTGGACTCGAAAGCCAAGGTACTGATCACAGCCGACGGCGTCTGGCGGGGTGAGAAGCTCCTGCTCCTCAAGTCGATCTGCGACGACGCCCTCAACAAAGTCAAGAAGGACGGCCACGAAGTCGAGAGCTGCATCGTTGTGTCGCATCTCAGGAGGCTCAGCGCGCCCCAAGGTAACCGCGCGACTCCCTCTGTTTTTCCTTCTTCTTATGCACCATTTATAGAAAAATATGTTTAAGCTGCGAGCCACGTTTCTATGGCCAGTTTAACCATTTTTGTTTTTGTTTTTTTACTAATTTTTGACAAACTTTTCGAGCTAATCACGAAGGGAAAATAAAAATCGAAACTGTGCGATCATTTGTTTCAGATCACACGAACGGCGCGACGAACGGCAATTCGAACGGAGAGTCGCAACAAGTACCTTGGGACGACGATCGGGATGTGTGGTGGCACGACGAGATGGAAGACGTGGAGGCGAGTTGCTATCCGGTCTGGATGTCCGCCGAAGACCCTCTATTTATTTTGTACACGAGGTAACGCACGTTCTCTTGTTTCTTTTACTGGCTCGGTCAAATAAAAGTATCGCTTGTTAATACTGCTCTCCTCGACAAAGTATAATGAAAATTAAACTAAATTTAAACGATGTTTATAGCAAAATTATTATGCCAACTTTGTAATTTAATTTATTGTAATAATATTGATCTTTTTATATTATTTATTTTCTTGGAAAGAAGGAGGAAGCACATTGCAGATATATACTGACGAAGAGAATATTGCTATATTTTTCAGTGGTTCGACGGGGAAACCTAAAGGTGTATTGCACACAACGGCGGGCTACTTAATATACGCAGCGACTACGTTCAAATATGTCTTTGATTATCACCCGGGTGACGTTTATTGGTGCACCGCCGATATCGGCTGGATCACCGGACATACTTATGTCGTTTACGGTCCACTTGCCAACGGCGCCACATCCGTCTTGGTAATTAATTCTTTTACTATCATTGCACTATGTTGCGGTACAGTTAAAGACATTTTTTTCCTATATAGAATCTTATTGTTTCATTTCCTACATTTCAAATGTAAATTAATTATAATTTATAATGGATACCGCTTCTTGTACACGGCGTCTGTCTACATATCCGAATCAATATTAGATTTTCTCGTTATTATCGTTCGCGGTGCGTGACGATGAATTTTTATTTCCTCGCATATTTATGCGAAAATGATATATCTTTCAGTTCGAGGGTACTCCGTTCTACCCAACGAACGACAGATATTGGTCAGTGGTCGACAAATATAAAGTCAATCAATTCTACACCGCACCGACGGCTATTCGCTCCCTCATGAAATTTGGCGATGATCTCGTTAAAAAACACGATTTGAGCACTCTAAAGGTATTTTACATTCAAAGCTTAAAGTACACCGATATATTTTGTATATCTTTTAAAAAATTTCTATTTTACAATCGATGGAATTGCTTTATGCGATTTTTCGTGTTATAATCGTAGGTATTAGGTTCGGTTGGAGAACCTATCAACTCCGAAGCCTGGCTTTGGTTCTACAATCTTGTGGGCCATAGTAAATGCAGCATAGCGGACACATTCTGGCAGACGGAGACCGGCGGACACGTCATCACACCTCTGCCTGGTGCAACGCCAATGAAGCCTGGATCAGCCGTGAGTTCATTTGCGACATTATTTTCCCTTTTTGCCAATTTTTTTTTTTTTTGCTTTAATTTATAGGTATACCGCTATCGAATTTAATTTAAAGTGCGGTTAATTACCATTGGTTATGGTCATGATTTCACAATATATTCTCAAATATTATATTAGATAAAATTACGGTGTGGACTATTCGCACTAATACAGATGCACGTATCCACGTAAGTTTTTACGTGTCTCGTAGATGTTGTATGAGAAATAGCGGGTTAGAATTGTTTAATTCTCGCGTATACGTGCATCTGTAGTGCGAATAGTCACGTCGACAAAATCAACATAGACAACATCGCAGTCGTAAAATATAAAGCACAAGAAAATATTTTGGAATATCTTGCTCAATTAAGACATCGTTTCAAACAAAACTTGCTTACACACTTATTATTCTTAAAACATGATTCAAGTTTGAAGCGCAACGTTCAATTATTAATTTCCCCGAAAAGATATTGAGTCAACCTTGGGTACAAAAATAGCACTAGCAAAGCAGTCAGGAAAACAATTTCGCCCGCAAAACCGAGCGCGTCTGAATTTCCATTAGAGTCTAGTATAAACTCACTCTCTCTCTCTCTCTCTCTCAGTTGCTTTGGCTGTATATAGGCAAACACATAAGTGAATGGGAGAGCGAGGGAAATCTCATTTGCGGCGAGAGCCTGAAAGCCCTCTAGTAATTTGTCTCTCGAATCTCACTCGCTCTCTCTCTCTCTCTCTCTCTGTCTATGATGCGCGCACAGAGTTTCCCGTTCTTCGGCGTGCTACCGGAGCTGCTGGACGAGGACGGACACGTGATCGAGGGCGAGGGCGAGGGCTACCTCGTGTTTCGCAGGCCTTGGCCCGGTATGATGAGGACGCTCTACGGCAATCACGAGCGCTTCCAGAGCACCTACTTCGACAGATTCCACGGATTCTACTGCACGGGCGACGGTCAGTTTCTATCTTCTATATATTGATGCATATCGTATATTATATTATGACTGCGATGGAGCATAAGTTTTCTTGCTTGAGAGTTGAGCCAACGCGTTGAGCTGGACTGCCTTTGCGGTTGAGAGAACGACAACTCAAACGTCGGGTGCTTATTGTTATTATTATTTTTCAATTATTTTACAATTTTTATCTTACAATTTTAGTATTATCTATACATTTTTAATTGCATGACCGCAGATTATTAACTGGTGGCAATATTGGAGTTAATTACATAAGGTGCATTCACATTTTTTACAAAAGCCTTCCGATAGATGCAGCTCTCATTGATAAATCTTTCAAGAGTACTCCCAGCTGGAAAATTACGCGGTCCGTAAACAACTTCTCTGCATCTCCTTTATCCAAAAAGATTTTCCGACCAGGGTCGTTCCCCATTTTACAAGTAAAGCGAGAAATCGCATTAGCCGGCAGACACATCCGCGAGTGGGTTCCGGTACTTTTCGCCGGCGTATTTAGCGTCCTTGCCGAGTTCCTCCTCGATCCTCATAATCTGATTGTACTTGGCGATTCTCTCGGTGCGACAGGGAGCGCCAGCTTTGAACTGGCCGGCCGAAACACCGACCGCAAAGTCGGCGATGAAATTGTCTTCGGTCTCCCCCTGACCTGAAATTGTACCACAAACTAATACCTTTTCTATCTTTTTTTTTTACTCCTTAAGAGAGCGAAAAGAAATTAATCGAGTTTGCGGATCTTGCGTTTAAATATAACGCGACTTGATGGGAAAATGTAAGACTAGTGAAGAATATTTTCTCTTAAAACTTCTAACGATGTCTAACTCGTTATTTTTGATACAGAAATTTATAAAGAATAATCCTTGCATTCGATTCGGTCTCCTCTTTTCTTTGTGACAATTTATTTTTAGATGAAAAGAACGAATTTGAAATCAGCCGATAATCCTGTAGAAGTAAAGGAAAGAATCTGACCCGCGCTAACGACGATACCCCAACCGGCAGCTCTGGCATTTTTCACGCAGTCGATAGCCTCGGTGATAGTCCCGCACTGTCCGAGTCTGATCATGAGACAATTGCCCGCCCCTTTCTCCGTCGCCTCCTCCAATCGATCGGCGTTCATGGAGACGAGATCGTCCGCGACGACCTGGAGCTCGGGCATCTGCTCGATGAGAGCCGGCCAGCTTTCCCAGTCCTCCTGGTCGAAGGGGTCCGCGAGCGAGACCAGAGCCGGATACTCCTCCAAGAGCTCCGCGTATTTCTCGCGGAAAGCTTCCGGCTCGAGGTGGTCCTCCGGGTCGGAATCCTCCTGCTTGTACTCGAGGTCGTACTTGCCTGCGCATTCGAGGAACCAAGAGATCGCTGCTGTTGTTCGCGGCTCGCGATTAATATTCAATGGGAAATCGCGCGGTTATACCCTCTTTGCAGAAAGTCGTGGCCCCGACGGTCAGGCCGAGCTTGACTTTCCCCTCGAAGCCCGTGTCGCTGATGGCCTCTACGAGGGCCTCGATCGCCTCGCTGTCCTCCTCCACCTGGGGGGCGAATCCACCTTCGTCCGTTACCGTTAGCGGCGGTTGAGCTTCCTGGAGTTCGATCAGCTTGCGCTCGAGCTCGCGGTAGATACTGATCCCGGTTTTCATAGCTTCCGCGAAGCTCGATGCCCCTGTTTGCACATAGCGATATCTTCTAGCATTTTAGAACGATGAAAAAGTACATTTAGGGTTATATTATCTTCATTAGTTGTGTGCGACTGAATTAAGTAATAATCAAGTTTGTCGTTGTATTATAAATATTTTATTGAATTTGAACAACAAAAAAATACGTATTCCCAGCAGTAGCGAGTTTAAAAAAAAAACAAAGTTAATATTATTCTAAACATCAAAAGAGCTTTTCATATTAAATCTTTATATGTATACTTAAAGTAAATTTCCAAAAGTACTTTATTTTATGTATACGTATTTTGTTATTGAACGGTTCTGGGCTATATTCTGTGTCATGGACTTATCATGAATACTCGTTTGCGAATAAAAAAGATGTAAGTCTTAATGAAGCTCAAGATGTATAAGAAAATTTCATATCCCGTTGGTCTAGGGTAGAAATGAAACATTCCTAGAAACAGGGCATATAAAAGTTGAAAGGAATATTATGCTGGAGTGAATTTTTTTCATACCCGTGGGTAAAATGAGAAATTCTTGATAGATGAGGGTATTTCCTGCCGCTCGTCCTCCGCTCATAAGGTTGAAAACTGGCACAGGCAAGTAAATTTCAGTGTTCTCGGCCAGGCCCGCTATATATCTAACCAAGGCAACGACTAATTTAATCGATAGCTACTTACGATTTTCTGCTTTAATTTCATTAAACAAACAAACTTGTTTAAACGTCAACATCGATTCAGCTTAACGCCAAAAATAAAATTTTTCAATGATTATCGATGCTTAAGATTTTATAAAATTTGCAGTTAAATATTTTTCGTTGAAAAAAAAAAAAACAAACAAAAAAATGGATCATTGTAAAGAACGAATCAACGAGGAATCGGTTAAATAGTTAGTAAATCTAATCTATAAATGCATGCTAGAGATAAGTAAACGGATTGGAGGGTTTTCGACCTCGGTGATGAGATGCGCGAAAGATTGCAGCCTAAATAAACGATGCACCGATCGTTGTATAGACAGCCTACCTGTAAAGCGGCAAGCCCCTCTTGGCGGCGGCAGCCTTGCAGCAAGCGACGGAAACGCCGAGTATTGCGTTCACCCCGAGTTTCGACTTATCCGGCGTCCCGTCGAGAGTCTGCAGAAGCAAATCGATTTCACGCTGCTGGTTCGGCTCCAGCTTCGACTTGAGAAGTTCCGGTGCAATCACATTGTTGATCGTTTCTACAACTGGATTGCCAAACGATCGCGTTTACTATATTTATGTATGTAGCCGGCTATTGAGCAATCCCCGCTGTTAAGAATATTCCAATACTTAGGCCTCCGCCGCTTGATTCGCTCTTTCTCTTTCACCGAATCCCTACGTATACATACCTACTTGCGGCTCACTAATTAGCTTCCATTTTTAATTCTTTTCGCGAATACAATCGTTTTGCGAAATAGCTGAATGGTTCTTTCGTGCAATGCCGCTCAAGAATTTATTTTTAAACTGTAAGTACATTTGAATCGATAATTCGCTCTTACATAAATAATCGGGTGAAAAAAAGAGTGATTATAATTTCGGGAACGCTAAATTAGTGAATGTATAAGTAAACGAGCTGATCTACACGATGAATATATAATATATATATATACGTAAGAAATGAAAGCAGATAATTAATCGTATTATTTTTTTAAATATTTTAAATAATCACTTGAATTAATTATACGTATAGACGCATATATAAGAAATCATTGAAAACGCACACATTTGAATGCGAGCTCGAAAGCGAATCCTTTTCGACACTGGCATTTCGGGCGGAGAGCACGGAGAGATGGGGGGAGGGGCGTCGGCGCACAAATCGGAAAAATGCATTGGGAAACGTTCGCGGCCATACCTTTGTTTACGGAGCGTCCAGCATAGTTGGCCTCGTCGCCGTCTCGTACTTCTTTGGCCTGATTTTCGCTCGGGAAAATCGTGCTCGGTACGCTGCTCCTTAGCAAGCCGATGTCTGTTATTAAGTCTACCTCGACCGTTGGCTCGCCACGTGAATCCAGTATCTGACGAGCTTTCATCTTCCGAATTGGCATCTTATTATTTATATTATTTCTGTATTGCTTCACTTGCAATTTCAAGCTCTTCTTATTAATTTTGTTTTAGGAATTTCCTGTTCGAAAGCTTGGGAAAGTTTTTTTTTTTATGTTGTTGGAGGTTAAGCAAAGTTTGTGGGAGGGGAAGAGTTTGAATCGTCAAAGGGGTCTGAAGTGAGAGCTTTTAGCGGAACGATGCAATGGGTGAATCGTCGACATTGCGTTGTTTCTGTTGTTATAGTACCTATACCTATTTATAGGTATATGGGATGCTTAATTGTTGAATATGCTCAAGTGCAACTTATAAAAATCATACGATTGGGTTGAAAAGTTTGAAAAATTTGCTTTATTTTTGTGTGGCTTTCAGGCGCGCGACGCGACAAGGACGGCTACCTGTGGGTGACGGGTCGAATCGACGACATGCTCAACGTCTCCGGGCATCTCATGTCCACGGCGGAAGTAGAGAGCGTCCTCGCGGAGCACACGTCGGTAGCCGAGGCTGCGGTCGTCAGCAAACCCCATACCGTCAAGGGTCAGTGCCTCTACTGTTTCGTCACACCCAACGAAGGCAAGCCCTTCGACAAGAAGCTCCAAGACGAGCTCAAGAAAAAAGGTTGGATCATCGTTCGCGGGATAATATTGAGTAGAAATGTGCTCGGGGGAGTTTTAATAAATTAAATTTATTCTTTTCCCGTAGTACGAGAGAAGATCGGCCCGTTTGCTCAGCCAGACGTCATTCAACATGCACCCGGTCTCCCGAAAACTCGCTCGGGCAAGATAATGCGACGGGTGCTGAGAAAAATCGCCGTCGGGGACAAGAACGTCGGCGACATCTCGACGCTGGCCGACGAGGGCGTCGTCGACCTTCTCTTCTCCCTCAGGCCACAGCAGCTCTAAGAACTGACGAAACAGTCAAGCGATTCTTCGATCGCCGCCAAACGGATTATACTGACCCAATGAAAAAAAAACAAATGGAAGACAAACCCCAAGCATATGCTCTCCATCGGTCGCGATCAAAACGCGAACCTCGCGAACAATCAATGCAGAATATAAGAGACAGAGAGGGAGAGAGAACAGGGATGATCCATGATTTTTCTTAGCTTAAGGGTAAAACGTAATTTTAAGTGACAGAAGGAACCTTTGTTCTTATATAGGCGCGAAATTTATTTATGAAAAACCAAAAATGTGCTCTAAGATTTTCGACGGAAGCCGAGAACGGATTAGAGGCCGGTAAACGCACGCTTTTGTTGAGCTTATTAGGACAAAGCCAAAAAGAAGGAAACAGAGTCAGAAGCTTGCCTTTTTATTTAAAGTTCTGCAAGGCAATAGGAGAGAGGCTAAAAGTTAGTTTTTAATCGGTATCGAGAGTACGAACAGAAGTATAAGATAACTAACTTTCCCAAGTTCGAGAAATTCAAAGCGAGCAATAGGTACCAAAAACAAAGCGGCGATCGATCGAAGAGAAACCAAATGAGGTATACCTATAACGTGTAAGAAAGAATTTATCGGAAGATAATGGAAGAAAATTAAGCTCGATAGTTTAACGCGAGTGCGGAATAGCGCCGGGATTTTCTAATATCGCGTAGATGATAGGCGCACTTTTTGCTTTCGCGCGAGCAAGGACAAGGCGTCCATTGTAGGTCGCGGTGTTAGAGGAGCAAATTGTAAGGTTAGTAGACGATAATCAACTGCCGCGTCCGCGCGTACAAAAAGAAAGTATGACGAGCCGCGATTTTAGTTGCTGTGCAATTTTAGAAAGCAACGGACAGAAAAAATAAAGGTTATATAGGTAAAATAAACGTATAATATATAAATTCGCTATCGATCAGCGACCTGATCCATTTTTCCAGTAAATGAGGGCTTTAAGATGCTAACACACTGAAATTCATTATTTTACTCTATTCCTCCAAAATAACCAAGTACTGTTGGTGTGCTAAGACCTTGTTACAGTCTTGAAACAATGAAAATGTACATTGTTTAACCGATGAGTGAAGATTTAGGAAATTTACCCCCTATCGTTATCACGTTTATGTATAGTTCAATGAGTTTACATAAATCACGATTTGTAAAGAGATAAAATAATTTTGTAAAAAAGTAAAAGAAAACTTGGTGTACCCGAAATAATTTTTAAAGAAACAGCCGGCTCCATCGATCGATTTTACATGAGAAATATTCAATGATGAATTACGATGTTTCGTTCAATCGACGATTATTCGAAGTTTTTAATCGCACAGGCCTTCTACACCATGATCTCAAAAGATATATAAAAGAAAGGGATAATCGCTGCTCGATCAATGTGCTGTCTCTGTGTTAATTTTTTTACGTTGCTTATGAAATGCTATTTTCTTTTGTAATCAGTAGTTTATCGGAGCGAGATAAGAAAGCTTAGCAAAATGATTGAAAGTCGTCAGTTCCTTTTGTAGGAGTCTTCCGAGGAGCTATATACACTTTTTAAACGCGCCAATCGGAAAGTATACTAGATCTAGCACTCCGATGCTCTGTCTTATCGACTGATTCATTTTTATGAGAATCCACTTATATTTGAAGATAAAAAAGGAATCGCAGGTCATTGAAAATTTCGTGTTATTTGCTATAAAATATTATTTATATTATGATTTACTATGAAATTATATCTGACATGAAAGTAAAAGTAATTTAGTGATGTACTGTACTCTTAAAAGACTTGGAGAGTGAAAACACTGCCACTCAATCGTCGAATTTCTGCTAATCTTAAAAAATGTTTATCTAGACTAACTTGTATTAAACATTTGGGCTTCTAAAATACGTTTCAATGAAAAATTTATTCTATTCATATCTACTCTATTCATTACATACAGTCCAGTATTTTCACTATAAATCAAAGTGGAAATTCGCTCTTTCCAATCTAAAGAGTACATTTTACTTAATTTAATATTAATTATCATGAAACAGTCGATAAAATAATACAATGTTACTCAGCTTTAAAATTGAAGTAGATAAAATCTAAAACTGAGTCCTCGACACTCTTATGTGAAACCAATGCACGACTTCATAATATGTACCTCAGCGCACACAATGAACGCACGATATAGTTGAAATCGTTAAGTATAATACTATATATATGTATATATATACACATATATATATATATATATATAGAAGAGAAAAATATATAATTATGTAAAATGGTTCGAGTGATGTCGAACTTGAAAGTATAATATATAAGTATATTATATATATGTTTATACATAAATATATACATGCATAAACTATGTGTTATAATGAACGAGCACAACGATCGACGACATGAAATTGCCATTGTATGATGTATGAATTTTCAAATGAAACTGAGCAATTAGTTTATTAAATTCTTCTCTTCTATTTTTTTATTTTTTCCTGCAAATTTGTTACATATGAAAAAGTTTTGAATATCTACAAAAGGAGTTTATGAAATATTTATAACGAAACTTTTTTATTACATTGTATTCTTTACTTTAACATGATCTAATAGCGATCTAATAATTTGTTGTCATTTTTGCTCAATTTCATTTGAATAGAGCATACCAAACTCGCAGCAGAAGGAAAAGCAAATTGTAAAAAAAGATAAAAATGCAAATGTAAACCTACTGGCTAGGTTTCATTCACTTTTCACCGCTTGCATCTGGATGTACTCGCGGTATACATATACTTGCATCAGAATAAGTATACACTCGAGATGAGTGACAATCTGAAATTACCTGTTGAAATATAAATATATGTAAATACGCGCGAAATTTTTGCGCGATTTGATGAAAGTTGAAAGTAGCAGATAATATTTATTTTTCAGAATTTATCTGCCGTTTTTAGATAGATGAATTTCAAAAATGTTCACGATGATAACTGAAATTCACATTCAACAATATTCGTATTTACCCAAGATGTTTGATGTCTTAAGTTGCGTGTCAAAAATATGAACATTCATCTAAGTTGTTATTTAATTTTATGAGAGTCTAGATCATGTGGTTAACGTATATATGTATATTTCAGATACGTAATGGAGGACTCCTCGTTCTCTCCGCATGAAACGAACGAAAAAGCCTACACTGAAAGTTTTGTGTGATCGTAACTATAAAATGTACTGTTTTTCGATACAATTTAAAACCAAAAATGGAACAGGGAATAACTATGTATGACCGATTGCCCACCGAATTCCACTGAAATATTTCTTTTAAGCATTATTCTATATTAAATGTGCTTTAAATATTCTTAATGCAGTTGTCATTAAAATTTGGAAGAGGTTTTTGACAAATCACACAAAAGGTCAGATTCGCATAAACTGCATTAAGGGTTTTGAAATTAATATTTAATATAAAAAAAATTAAAAGAAAAATTCGCTTCGGTGTGACACTATATCTTTTAAGAACATATAAAAAGCGTAGGCGCACGTCAAAGTACGAATGCACCGACCTGTAAAATGCATAATTAAAAAAAAACGCGTCATTTTAGTCGCGAATTCCAACTTTTTGCCCTATATTTACAAGGAGCACAAAGAATGGCGATTTTAAGTAAAATAAAGTAAAAGTAAAAAAAAACTTAAGTAAGTAAGTGTAGAAGTGTCGAGGAGGGAAAAAAAAAGCGATATTAATACAAAAATATCTCCTATCTCACGGAGCCTCCGCAGCCTCGAGGCTACGTTGCATACATATCATTCAACGCGGAACAAACTAACTCTAGGTGTGATATATAAGTATATATTTAAATAAAAAAAAATGCAAAAATTATATCTATTATATATGAATGTATATATACGTTGAGACATACATTTATCGTTATGTTAAAATAGTTGTTCTGATATGTCTTAGTTATTATTCCACCTTTCCTGTATAGAGTAAAAATGCTTTTTATCGTTGTTTTGATAAAAAAATCACTATCTAATCGTTATCTTTAATTGCTTAATAGTACCTGCACAAAAGCTCTGATAACATCTTTATATATGTATAATGCAGTTTATATATGCATGCAAATACGAAGATATCTCAAAAAAACTTAAAATGATTTATGTAGGTGCCAGATAGTATACAAGTACTGAGCTTCTCTACCCAATTAATTAAAAAATGTTGGGAGACGTTAAAATGTCTGTGTACACAAAATTTTATTTTTAATACGTAACTATCCTATTTAAAATTGTTAACTAAAACGAATCAAAAACTCAACTGTTGTAAGTATGTACCAAAATAATATTATTTGTTTATGAATATTTACCACTGCATCGTTTATTTTTCAAGAATATTTGTAATCTATGATTATTAGATAATAGTAATATTACTATCTATCGAAATATTTACTTTTTATAAGCCTATTTTTCTTTTCTATTTTTGAAGTGATCAAAATTTCATTGGTATTGCATCAAATATGTAAATTCCGATGCGTCGAGCGAACTCTCGTACCCGCACGTGTATTTGTCGCATCCTCTGACGTCATAATATCAAGCTTTAGTCACGAAGAGACAAAATTAAAGAGAATATTGTCTTAAAATAATGCGGTTCCGGCAAATGAGTAGTTCTCAATCGGTTTTTCGAATAAAAACAGGTTTCAAAAATAAAACTAGATTGCAACATTTTATGCTTAATTCCTTTTACTGTAAATTGACTTTAGAATTGTCTGATCGCAGGTGTAAGTTATTAATTCTGTATTTGAAGAACTGAACATATAGACATAATTATTATTCCTGTGAAAAAACCTGACAAGATTTTTTAACCTTGCATTTATTCAATAGGATAAATATTTAGTTTTTAATCAGAAAAACTGCAGTTGCATCGTGGCATTGTAAGAAATAAATATCATCACGGCCTTCAGTATCGAAAAATGTCACGCGTGCTGCACACAAGTCCAACGAACCCTTCCAACTTCTCTATAGGATACTTTAAAATTTACTTATACGTATACTTTTGCATATACGCAATCGGCAGTATACTTAGGCATGTACATAAGGCGCGCTTCGAGAACCGCGGCGCAGCTGTACAGTTTGAGAAAGCGAGAGAGAGCCGCGGTTGGGGAGGGTGGGGGAGAATGGCGGTCAGCTGACTCGCGGGCACTCGCGCTCACTCGCACTCAGGAGCCGAGCAGCCGCAGCCGCAGCGCAGCGTGCTTCTTGGTCCGCGCATGCCGCCACTGGTCGCGCTCGGTGGCAACGCGCGGCTCGGCTCAGTTGAACTTGCCTCAGTCGTTGGCAACGGCTCGAGCCGTCTTATCGTTACCGGGTTATCTGATCCATCTTCACTGTCACCCGACGGACTCACGAGCGCGGCGGCCTCTTACACTTTGGCCATACGCCCGGGACACGTGCGCCAAGCTTCTGTCGCTCAGGATGTCCGAACTCGATCAGTTTTACGAGCTGGTGCTCACACTTGTCATGAAGGGCGGGAAGGTGAGCTATCGTCGACCCTATGATAAACTTCGTAGTCTCTTTTGTGGTATTCATTGTAGGTATCTTGTGGTATTTAAAAGCCGTGTTTGTTTTGTTGACCGAGTGAAAACGACTTTCAAAATAAAACATTTTTGATTTGCCGATGATACCTGATGTTTGCACGTTTTATTTTGTTTTTGCATTGAGGGCTGAGAAAATTAATGACTCGAATTATAAGAGATAATTGTTCTACTGACTCTATCACAACATACTAACGTTTAATCTTATAAATACTTTTTAGCTTGGCATTGTTAATAATGTTGTGAAATTTATTTATAATGATTTTTCCTTTCACTCGGCAAGTCTATAAAATACAAGAATAGAAATTGTTTACCTAATATAGTTGAATTAAAAATTTGTAAACTTTATTCACAATCTATTTATTCATGTGTTTTAATGCGAATCTTACGGAAAATGTAAGCTATTAGCGAAGCTTTATAATTTCCCGAAGGTCAATTTCTAAAAAAAGCCTTGGGCTTTGAAGTTTTTGCTCGTGAAGATGCAGTAAGTTTATGATGTGTTTTCACTAGAAACAAGGAAGTTAAATATTCATGTCTATTAGATTCAACCGAAAAATTTCCATTTATTGTTTTTGTTAAGCAGAAAACGTTATTGTTTATTATCGCGATCCATTCTGCACTTAACCTATACGAAAGTTTTATTAAACTTAACAAGTAAAATAAAAAATATTAAAGTTTTAGATACTGTAGGTATTAATACCTTCTAATTTAACTTCTGCAGGTTTATTCCATCACAGTTAAACAATTAAAAACGAGAAGTAATTACAATTATGAATTGGTTTTGATAAAAAAATTCAAACTCTCACCGTAATTATTACAACACTATCTTGACCTAAAAATAAAATTCGTTTGCAGACCGATGTCAGATACAGTAGCCTGCACAAAAATTTCCTCTTATCAGTCTTATCTCTCCTCTTTGGCTTGCTAATTTGCACTGGCTTACTCTCGATCTGCAATTTCGTATGTATTAGGTGTCACAGTAAACACTGCACATAAATGCAAATCCGTAGCATTACATTTACTAAAAGCAACTGTTAAATCGAAGAGAATGATATTACTATCGGAAGAAAGTGAAATGAAGAAATGATGGATTGCATTTATGTAAGGGTGCGGCCTCGACAGAAAGGAAAAGTAGACAGAGGCCGGATTATTACCGCTCGCAAGTCGCAGGCCATCGATTTTCCTCGAGAATTCTGTGCTAAGGCGTATATTTATATATGTTTGTTCACGTGGGCGCATGTATAGGGAAGGAGCTTTCTGTACGAGTCTCTAACAATTATGATTGAAAATTTCTCTTGTCTTTCCATTGTAGCTCTGCTTTATTACTGATGATAACGGAAATATTCAATATTTACGGGAAAAGAGTTATTTTACCGGCTGGGTTGAATATATCGATTTCTATAACGTGTTTTTGCGGGAATTCCAACTATTGTCGAATCTTCTCAGTTTGTCTTATTTCAGATTTAGTCAAATTGATACAGAAAACTTAGGACTGTGCACTTTGGTATTCCCGTTATGTTAGAAATTGTAATGTCATTATATAATATCATATATATATATCCATTTTCGTGCCATAGCTGATGTTAATGTTATTAACAAAGTTTCATCTTGATGTTTATTTTAATGAAATAATTATCGTATATACGATATAAAACCTTACATAACATTAAAGCAAAACTATACGCATTATAAACACATAAGTCTCTTTTTTATTTCAGTTAATCAGACAAAATATTTCAAGTCAAAAAACAATTTCAATAAAGAGCTGCGATGTCGACCTCGTCACAGAAACAGACCAAATGGTCGAAAAACTCCTTATAGATGGAATTTCCGCCAAATATCCAGATCACAAGTAAGATACATGCAAAATTCTATAAATTACAATTATGTCAAATTATATTAATTATTCACGACAGAGGATTAAAAACTCTTACAAACAGTTTTCTACGAGAAATTGCGCACATTGAAGAAGCGTATAATAAAGTTTATTGATAAGTATATAAGGTACTATTCTATGAATCTTTCTACGAAACTTGTGCTGAGTACAAGAGTCCACTATTCAAATCAAAATGATTATGTCTGAATTCGTATAACACGTTTAATCAGAACTTATAGTCAGAATCGTCAATAAATTGCTTGTGGAAGATTCCACTTCGGAATACACTCGCCTTTTGTATACTCCACCGATCCGAATCTTTCCCCAAGTATCATTTCCAATTATGCCACGCTCGTAACCGAACCAACGTTTCCGTAACGTATTCCTAAAAAAATTGAAAAATCTGAAAATTCAGCCATACGCAGTTCCTGTAAATATACCGAAAGAATATTTTTTAATTAATGTAAAGACTTTAATTTTCCCTCGTTATTTATTAAAAATAAAACAAAAAATTTTAAATTAATTGTCAAAAGTCCAGTATTTTATAATTATTCCTCTCATGAAATCGTTATTATTATTTAAAAGCGATTTATAAATATTATAAAAGGTATAGTCTAAAGATAGATCGATTGATTACCAGATTCATCGGCGAGGAGAATACAGCGGAATCGAATAACCGAGTGGAGCTAACCGACGCGCCAACGTGGATCATCGACCCCGTGGACGGCACCATGAACTTCGTCCACGCGATGCCACACACGTGCATCTCAATCGCTCTGTACGTCAACAAAGTAGCGGAAATCGGCATCGTTTACAATCCCGTGTTGGAGCAGTTCTTTTCAGCGCGACGGGATCAAGGCGCTTTTCACAACGGCACACAGATCCACGTTTCTGGCACCAAAGGTTTTTAAAGCTCGCAATTAATCATTTAACCATCTTCAACGAGTATCTAAAGATTATGCTTACGCTTGCAGATTTGAACAAGGCTTTAGTGATGATGGAGCTGGGAACGAGCAGAGATCCAGAAAAGGTCAAGGTCGTAATGGAGAACCTGAAAACCATAACACCCCTCGTACACGGGTAAATAAATCTGGTCGCGACCTATTTCTTTAAAATTTAAGCTCTGATATTTTCTTCTCTTTCCTACAGCCACGTAAACTATGCGGGTGTGATTCTTATGCATGTAATATTACTCATGTGAAAATTTTATTCGGATTTAAGGGTGATTTTTGTTTAGTAATAAAAGCTCTCTAACAAATTATATAATTGAACATATAATGCAATTTGCTTTTCAAAAATTGTAAACGCTTCAGCTTAGTCATAAAACAAAAAATGATACTTTGGAAAAACAATTAATTTAACAATTCGCATGAGTTTTGGATCTAAAATAAATTATATAAGAACATCGTAGCAATGCTAGATTTTCTTAAAACTTACTTAATTTACCGGTTCGTGACTTTTTTATTCATACAGCACTCGAGCATTGGGCTCCTGCGCTTTAAACATGTGCATGGTGGCGATGGGAGCTGCAGACATTATGTACGAATTTGGCATACACGTATGGGATATCGCCGCTGGAGATCTTATCGTGAGAGAAGCAGGCGGAGTCTGTATAGATCCAGCTGGTAAGAATTATTTCTGAACTTCTAAAGTCTAGATTACAGAGTTTGCAATTAAAAAAAGCTGACAATGATCAACGTTGCAGTTTATTCGATCACGAGTGCAGTTTATTCGGTCACAGTTAATTAACGAGTGATAAGCCTCGAATTTTAAAATAAAACAATTATGCAATTATTACAAATAATTATTATAAACTATCTATCATTTCTTATAGTCTCAATTTTTTAAGTATTTCGATAAACGTTTTGTTCATATACGATCGAATAGTGTAAGAAAAACTATAGTAAAATATATTTCTTATAGAATGTAATTAATGTTTTAAGTACATTTCAAAATTATTATTTCTCAGGTGGTGATTTTGATCCTTTGAGTCGAAGAGCTTTGTGCGCTTCTTCTCCAGAGCTTGCACAGCAAGCGTCCAAGATACTAGTACAATACTATCCTGACAGAGATTAGATACAAATTAACGAGTACAAAATAATTACTTTAAGGAATTGTTGAGCATTCCATAAAAATGTTTCGTCCGTGAAACAGTAAATGATTTTATTGTAAAAAAATTGAACTGCGTTACATCGAGAATGCAAAATATATAAAGCTTCTACAGCTCTGAGAGAAGCAAAAACAAATGTATTAAAGTGAGAATCAATTTATTTTTCTGTGTAAAAATTAAATTAAGTAAAATAAATAATATTAAAACCATATATTTTGATTATGAACCTGCATTTAATATTAATAAAGAAATTTTCCCAAAAGTTTATTCTACCTTTGATTAGAAAAAGGATCGGAAGTTTGTTCAGGTGTAAAGAAACGCACGTGATTTTTTTTTATAATTACTTTTATTATCTTTAAGATTCTGTTGGACAAAGGCATATAAAATTGAATAACATACCTGTCTCAGTCTTGCACTTCAGACGTTTCTATTGCATCATAACTATAAAATTTCAAAAATGCAATTAAATAATTGATCCGGTAGTTTCATAGGAAAATCTGAAATCGTATATTTAAGTTCATTAAATATAAGTCATAAAATAATGAAGCCTATCAATGAAGTATATATTTATACACTAATGAGCAAAAAAAACAGTTCTATTCAATGATACCTTACCTGTTCTCCTCATACTTACTAATATCTTCGGAATTCAGAATGATATGTACAATAGTGCTAAGAAGTTGAAAGTGCTCAAGATGACAGTGTGCGACGCAGCTTCTTTTTAATTTCAGATCGATTCCTCTCCATCATTTATTTCATCTCATCTCATAAAGCCGTTTTATCTCTTTCTCTCTTTCTTCCAATGTCTCCCCTCCGCTCAGGGAGGGCTACAATTGAAACATTACCAAATTGCTAATTAGAAAGTTATTCAGCGGAATCCAGTTTTGGTTTTACTCTGTTTTATTTTATGATTTATGATACTTATTTCATTAGTTTACTTTATATACTATATTGCTGATAGTTAAATAAAAATAATGAAAAAATACTTTTGCAAATAAGAATAAATAAAGGAAATTCATGGGCTTTTATGCGATTTATCATGCAAGAGATCTGGTTTACCATCAATTTTTGCAAAGATAAATTGTTCATGATTTTCATATAAAGACGAATAGAGCTGAGAGAAAAACAATGTTAACAATAGCCAATATTTCCAAAAATTTAAGATAATCCAGTCTTGACTTCCATTGATCATTTACTTTTTACCGTCTCACATTATTTGATAGTAATAAGTTATTTGTTAGTTATTATTTTTTAATAAAATGAATGAAAAATACGCGAGTTTTACAAATAATTGATTACGATAAGTATCTCCCAAAAGGAAGTCCCCATGAATACCTTGCAACGGGAACAGCTAAGGCCCATGTAAAGGTCCAGTCGCACTTAACCGATGATACAAGTCGTGAAGACCGATCTGAAACATAAGCAGCTTCGTACAGTCTAATCACCCATAATCACTTTATTATGATCCATTATTATGTTTTCTGTTTTTATAATATTTAATATGTTTAGAAGCAGTTATAAATTTACTCTCACGACTTGATGTAATTAGCCTTATAAATAGCAAATAGGTTTTAAAGCTAAGTGCCTGTGATTTATATTACTTTTTTTAGTGAGGCAAAAAATTGCAAGTTAACAAAATTATGTTTTAAAACTATATAAACATTACGTATTTAAAAAACAATGTCATCAAACAATCATCAAATTATGAAATTTATGAAAGTAATTTCGCAATTATTAAAATTTTAAATCATAGACTTCCAGCTTTAAATGCAATCTAATGTTATGTAATGAATAATAATAATCAACAGTTCAGTTTAAAAAAAAATAAAATATGAGAATCTAGCAGATATAAACTATTTTAAAAATTCTTAAAAAAAAACAATCAATTATTGTGCATAATTATTCTTAACTTTATTACATAAAAATAAATTAATAGAGACAATCTCGACTAATGACAATATAATTCAACATACACAGGTGAAAATTTACCACATGCATGTATTTAAAAAAAAAAGTCAAAAACGAAAAAAGTGCACGGAAATTTATGAGGCGCGTTAAAAAAATAAATAACTCCGTCCCGATTCATCGGCGTCAAAAGTTCTGAAATACAGAGAATCATAAAAGTACTTTTGAGGCCGACGTTTCAACCAATCATTTCATTTATTTTTTGTAGATAACATAGTAACACAGGATGATTCTTTATCTATCTAATATGTTCATTATGATTTTTCCTCATTATCCATGTAATATTAAGCATGTGTCCTTTTATTTTCTTAATTATTTTGCACTCCTAGTCGCTATACAATTTCATTAACATTTGTTAGTACATCCAAACTCATTTCGCTTGATTTTATGTTTTGAAAAATGAATATTTTTCCTTCGTGTTAATGTCCCTTAATGTCCATAATAGGAATCCTACAGCATAAACTGAATAAAATATCTTACAAGATTTCTCGAGCGCGTCGTTATTATCATAACTTTGCTCTTCCTTGTCACGTTCGTCAAAATAGACAACTTTTACTGATTCAGTCGTCGTTTGATTCGTAAATGTATGGTACAATTTTATAAGAAACATTATATAAAGTTCGAGTTTTGCCTTATAAGACAATCTTCAACAATATAGAAGAAAGAAATAAAATTATGTACCACTGATTAATATTATCATTCATCAAGATAGTTTAGATTTCGCGAGGGCGACTAAAAATTTTATGCGAGAAATAAATATTGATAATCTACAATTTTACAATGTTACAAAAATATTAGTGCGGCATGCTTTACTAAATTTTAAATTATGAAGTAATAAAAAAATATAAATTGATTTTTATTTTAATATTTGTTTTAATATACTCAATATTAATTCACATTTCATGTATAATATAATTATGCAGACAAACTAAATATTATATTTATGTTTGCATTAAATGTAACTATACATAACTATATGCAATTCAACATTAGAATGAATCGCGTATTTCTACATTAATAATACACGGTAGAATCGAAATTCAGTAGTAACATAAAAATTTAAAAATTTTAGGATCATGAAGACTTTCTTACTTCGGAAAAATCAAAACAAATACTTTTTTCAAGATGATTTTGTAAAATTTCAATCAACAATATTCCGTTTTCACTTTAAAAAAGTATAATCAACATGAAAATCTATTTACAATATAGATAGAATTCCCGAGAGTCGCTGTCAATATACTATATGCAAAAAGAAATCGCCCTCGCACTTTCATTGCACGCGCCTGTCCCCTTAACTGTCAAAAAAATGGCAGTATACTTTTTAAATTTCCTTCTTCGTTAAAGGTAAACAAAAACAGGTCTCATTAATGTGAGAACGGCGGCGCCGATAGAAATGTGCAAATTCGATGATGTCTGTATATCTCTCCTTCTCTGTCTCTGTTCCACTGACAAGAGCAGACAAGGGTTGTCAGATTTTGGCGACACAATGGGTTACCTAGATCTTTTCTTGTATAAAGGGATGTGCCAGTGCGTGATTGACAGTTATCCTCTTGGCGGCATCCAGCATAAGAGTGCGCTCGAGCAGGTCCTTGAGCTGACCAACTTTGCGTGCTTGTTCTGCTGGCAGCGTACTTCCGCCCAGTTCAACACCAAGGTCACGCGTCGCCGGGAGCGTCGACATTTGAACTATTTTCTCCTGTAAAGCATATTTATTTGCATAAATCAGACTATGTTTTTTAAATTAGAAGTAAATATTTTTCGAAGAACGATGTCTTTGCGAATGTACATGAAATTAGTAAATTGATTGTGAAAGTATATGTAATTTTATATAAACTTTTAGAAAATTTGCAATAAAATAAGATATTTTTCTATCATAGGAATAAACCAAATAATATTATTATATAAATAACTGACAACTTACCCGTTCGGTGACTCTATCAACTTCGTGGTACAGGAAATTACAATTAGCGTCAAAGTGTTGATCTTTAAATTGACCCTTCCTGATGAGTTTATTGGGCATTTTGCCCTTAAGGTCCATGAAGTACTTTAACATCTGATTATTTGTTTTTCCCGAAAACATAATTTTACCAGTGTAAAGTTCATAAATTGTACAGCCAACAGACCACATATCGATGCCAAAATCATAAGGTATACCAAGAACTAAAAAATAGAAATTATTAATTACTATGTCAACATTACAACTACCTAGTCAAGGAACCCAGTATAGCTTGATGATAAATAGTTCCGTAAAGCTTGTCGTAATAACTCATACTGTACACTTAATAAATTAAATCACCAGAAGCTACATAAGAAATATCTAATTTAAACTCAATCAGTAAGAATTATTACAATTATTTATTAATTTTTTTGTAAATTCAAAGGATGTGCAAATTCTTAATAATTCAGAAGCAAATATGTTCTCTGAAAAATTTTTAAAATCTTAAAAATCTATATAAAAGCAAATACTCACTGATTTCAGGTGATCGGTAAAATCTCGAAACAAGATACGGTGTGACTTCGTTTTCATGAGCGAATGATGCAGATCCAAAATCGCATAATTTTAACACTAGTTTACTCTCACTGACTAGAATATTGTCTGGTTTAATATCTCCGTGCAATATGTTTGCTCGTTTAAGCAGTTTAAGGGCTAAGAAAAGCTGTTGAGTATAAGATCTGACAGCTTTCACATGTAATCCAACATCCTTTCCATACTTTTTGAGTACCTACAAAGTAAAATAAAAATTATTTACAATTTGTTTTCAACATATAATTTGATTTAGTATAATTTTAACTCACTTCTCTTAGATTCATTGCTAAAGACTCAAAAACCATACACAAATGATTCTTATGAAAGAAATGCCTAAATAATCGTAAACAATGAAATCGATCTTCCGCGTCTGCATCATTTAGTTTTCTGAGAATCTCTAATTCTTTAAGGCCTGTCCTATGCCTATAATATACAAATAAAAATTTTGTTTCACATAAGACAAACAATTTATTATAGATAATAATTTAAATAAAACTCACATTATTTCATTATTTCTAATTATTTTAACAGCAACATCTAAACTACCTCGTGCAGTATCTCTTGCTCTAACAACATTACTGAAAACACCTTGCCCTGTATAACCATAAACAACGTATCGCGAATCCAACGTTTCTCCAACACGAACTCTGAAAATAAAATTAATATTGTTTTATAAAGGAGTACAACTACTGATAAATACTTTTAATAAAAAAAATTACTTTACCTGTAATAACCTTCAGCGTCATCCCAATTATCTGTTAAACTCGGATTATCAGGTCCACCTTGACGTTTACCACCTTCCACTGTTGGGCTCTATGAAGAATACAATTATATTAATTCAAATTATAGAAATTTAAATATAAATAATTTTTACAAGATAAATGTATATTTTAACAATTTTAAAATAGCATTACCGAAGAATAAAACTGATAAAGACTAAAACAAAAAATATAACTTACATTAAAGTCGCCGATATTGTCGACCTCGGCGAACATATCCCACTCGTTTGACTTTTTGGAATTCGCTTTCTCTTCTGGCTTCTTTTCGCTGCCTTTGGATTCTTCCTGTTTTTCGATCTTCTCATCCCCTTTGGATTTTCTCCTTCTGTCAGGCAGTGGCGGCGTATGACTCTCAGAGACAGATCCGTTATTGTTGTTATTATTTGACAGAGGATCAGCAGATTTACTGGACGTATTGGAGTGTCTCTCAGAAGGAGGGGACCTCGTTACGTTCATATCTGACGAGAAATTAGAATCTTCATTTGGTGCTCCTAGTCTCTGTAAATTTAACAGTATCAAAATTAAATTTTTACCAGAATAAAAATATATTCAAAACAAAAAATTTTTCACCTTGAGTAATTCTTCCCTCTCTTTTCTGCGCCGTTCAATGATCGCTTCTTCATCCTCATCCTCTTCGATATCAATGTCCTTGATATCCTCCTCACTCGAACTGTCTGAGCGCTCGACTTTAAGACCCTCCGAAAGAGAATCCTTGAATTTGTCGCTTCGCTCGCGCTTGCCGTTCTTATCGCGATCGCGGTCATGGTCCCTACCATGTCTATCGCGGTCTCTGCGACCACCGCGTGAATGTGATCTCGATCTCCTGTGACGATCTCCTCGGTCTCTGCAAAAATAATAAATTAATTCTGTATATGGAAAAAAGTATTTTATATTCACTACTTTAACTGTGTCGAATATATGCAACGTTTTTATAATAAAATTTTACGATTTTCACAATTAAACAACAAACCTCGGCCTTCCAAGACTTCGCGATCTCCTACCGCTACGAGATCTGTCTTTTCTATCATGATTCCTACGTGAATCCATACGATCCCTACTCCGTTCTCGGTGACGATCCCTGCTATCCCTTTGATCGCGACTTCGGTGATCGTGACTCTGGTGCCGATCACGACTGCTGTCACGTCTTAATGACCGTACATCCTTTGGTTTGGAATCATAACTTGGTCTTATGCTGCTACTACTACTACCCTTTTCTGCCTCACGTTTTCTGTCCTCCTCTTTGCTGAATTTAAAGAAAACAATAATTATGCATCTACTAGTAATAATTTGCTATATACACATTTAAATTCATTCATTTTCTTTTTATTTAAAAAATGTTTAGCAAAACTATTATTGTACTTATGCACAAAACAATGAAAAATAATTAGTTACTTTGCAAAAATTTATATCTAATATTATGCAAATAGTAGCTTGTATACATACCCTTTTTCATGTTCTTTCTTTCGCAAGTCTTCTTTTTTATTTGGATCTTTACGTCTTTCTTCTTCCAATTTTTTTCTAACGGTATCTTCTTTTCGACTTTCCTCTTTAGATTTTTCTGGAATTTTTCTAGATGGTCGATCATCTCTTTTTATCTCATCTCTATTTCTTTGTTTATCATCGCGTTTTCTTTCCAAGTCCCTTCGTCTATCAGATTCATCACGACCTCTTATTTTCCCTCTGGTCATATCAACTACAACCCTCCTGTCAGTTTTTAAAATTTTTCTGTGTTCTCTGCTTCCTGATGTACTTCTGTGTCGTTTCTTTTTTGGTTGAGTTTCATCTCCACTATCTTCAACAAGAATTACATCTGGAATTTCGATCGTCTTTTTTTGATCTGCATCTTTTTCATATTTCTCAGATTCATCAGACAGATATTGCACTAAACAGGCTTGAAGACGCTCCTTCAACCAAATTTTATAAATTAGTAAAAAACATTGGCAATCAACAAGTTTTTAAAGTAAATTTTTAAATAGAATATCATGATGCTTAAACATGTAATATTTACCTTTTGTTTCATTAACTCCTCTAAGTCTATATCATCTTCAATAATTGTACAATCTACTTCATCAGAATCTAGATCAACTAGTTTCTCTTCTTCGCTGTCTTCAGTTTCTCCAACTTCCAGCACTGTATTATTAATTTTACCATTAATTTCTTTCTGATTGACAATTTGTGTAACAATTTTATTAATAACTGCTCCATTTGCATTTTCTTCGGTCTCTTTTGCTTTCTTAGATCGTTTGTGTTTTTTGTGCTTTTTCCTAAAATATAAAAAAAAAATAGTAGGAATAAATATTATTATTAAAAAAAATTATACTCAAATACACTTGATACACACTTTTCTTGTTTGTCTGATTTTCCATCTGCTTTGTCTCCTAACTTATCCTTCTTGTGTTTGTGATGTTTGTGTTTCCTTTTCTTCTTTTTTCGCTGTTCTGTTGGAACCTCTGTGTCTGAAATTTCTCCTGGGTCCTTCTTTGAATCATTCACACACTCCACGTCGGAACTCCTATAAAATACAAGATAAATTTTAATTAAGAACAGATAAGGCATTCATTTCACAGTGAATTCGACGAATTAAACACAAGGTTAAAAAAAGAAATGAATCGATTTATAACCAAACAATCATAACATCCTCTATTCAAGTCAACATTCACGCGAAATCGAGTATTTTAAGCACATTATACATTGAAAGTTTTTTCCTTGACGACGAGAAAAACACGAGGTTCACACTCCACGTATTCGTTGAGAAAATGCTTCGACTCTTCCTCAACTAATGTTTGTGCAACGAAGCTACCGTTGAATTGTCTAACTGACCAGCCATTTAGCGCTCCGGACTAATAAAGAGGCCAAGAGAAAAGCGGATGAAACATGCTTATGTACACTTCTGGATTATCGGTATTCAATAATTATTAATATTTGTTTAACTTACCCCATGATTGACTATATTGTTCACGACTACGACGACAAACGGCACACTAATACGTGAACGTTTTGACGCGTGAGCATCGAGAACAAAAATTGGAAGAACGTGAGCGTCGGTGACAAATATTCTGGGGACCGCGCCGACCGCGGCGTCGACGGCGCCCTCTGTGAACTATGTATATCTATATACGTATATATACAAATGCAATAGGTATATAAAATATAGGTATAGGACTGTAGGTGTAGGCCAACTCCAATCTATATGCAACATTTTCTGTTACTCCGTACATATATAATGTTTTTGTAAATTTAATATTATAATACTATTTAGTGTACCATATAATAATCAAATGCTCCCGTAATAGTCTATATTTCGCTATGTGAAAGCAATACAAAAGTAGATTTATATATAATAATGCTTATTATCTACCTTAGAGACGAATCCCTCTTGCAAAATTTTATGATATTATTTATACCTTTATTTACATTTTTTTCAGTGTACACAATTTATGTAAGTACTCCTATCTATAAATATTGAATATTTTAATAAAAAAAATTAATTAATTTTGAATCAATTTTTGTTTTTCATGTGGTTTTTTCAGTAACGAAAATATTGTTTTGACAGCGCAATTTTGCAGTCGGGCAAAAATGGCCTACCTTAAAATAAAAAAAAAATTAAATGCTTCTAAGTATATGTGTTTTAGTTTCCAAGATATTAATTTTGCATGGAGATTACTTAATTAATTCAATATGATCAATTTCTTATATTCTTTAGGAATTCCGTTCATGTATTAGAAATAATTCATTTTTAATTGTTTTTAGATAGTAGATGCTAAATGGAGTTGGAAAGCGCGCCTAGTTTATCTGGCTAGTGCAATCAGCAGTGCGTTGCAGCAGTTATTTATTTATTAACATATGCATGTAGGTTATAAAAAAGAACAATATTTGTATATATATATATATATATATTTATCTTTATATAATTATCTTTTTTAGTAATTGTAATTATACATAATATACACTTTATTTGGAGTAACGAAAAAATCACTTAATTTTAAACATAAAAATGCTGTTTAAATTTCCTTTACTCTGAAACTCCCCTCAATATATTTACGTGATTAATCATTCGTAAAATTTAATAAATTGGTTACTTTTACTAAAAACAACGTTTTTGACATGCACTCTACGCCGACCTCCGTATTTCAATATTTTAAATGTTATAATTTGTAACTGTAACTGTGGCAGCTTCCAACTCTGTTCACCAGTAGGGCACCACCATCAGCCGCTAAACACCTCCATCGGCTCCATTGTAGTCTACTTGTAGATTCTATTATTAGGTAAGTATTATACATATATGTACTAAAATTTAAATTTAATCAAGCTTACAAATTCCTTCCAAATGCTCATAAAAAACAATTATTATGTTTATAAAATATTTTACATGAAGTCGTATGTTATATATACGAAAATAAAATAATGTAGATAAAAATAGATAGGTATAGTAATAAAATAATATATATACATCAGACTATAAGATAATTGCATCATAACTGACTGAATACAAGATGTTCAAATCAAAATCATATCCAAACAAATCAAATCAATAAGGATTAGAAGCACTTCATTGATGAGCTACTGTTTAAATATATATATACATTAGTAAATAAGTTTATAAATACTTTTCACAGTAGATAAAATTAAAATAAATTATTAATAAATTTATACACTGCATTACAACAAAATAAAAAAAGATGAGTAATATCTATAATAGATAACTCGCGTTTTTAAAATATTTTCTGGTAGATAATATAGAAAATTATGTTATCATACCTAAATATAATATGTCTTCAACATGTTGATAAATGCAATAAAATTGATAAAAAAGCACCGTAGTAAAAAGTTTCGTGAATCTATCGAAATCCAACCCGCACATATTCGATACGATTACTTAATTTCGCCCTCTGCGGAGTCTCAAATGTTAAAGAATCGACGAACATTATAAGGGCAGCGCATTCGATTTTAAACTTCAGTCACCCGCCGACCGTCTCGCGGCCGTTCCTTAGCAAAGCTTCCCAAGAGCGATAACACGTTGGGCAACAAACCCAAGAATATAGTCAAATAATAACTAGATATCTTAGTTATTAGAAATATAATCGATTCGGATAGTGCTACTCGGTTGTAAGATTACTGAATTAGTCATAATAGCAAAGTAATAGTGCAATTAAAGTTATTTAAACATTGCTTAGTGCATCGATTGACCTTTTTTTGTTTGCTCGTTTATGCAGTAAGTTGATTTATTTTATATTTAGAAGAAAAATTTACATTGGCACAATTTTTTATGGAATATGGCTTGTCCCATAGGAACTGGAACGTAAGTGAAATTTATTATGCATTATTCTATTAGTTTAATCTGTTGCGTGTTACTGCAAATATAAAATTCTACACTATTTTCTGAACACACCATATCGTGCTATTATATGTTGTAAACATATCTGTTTTTTTTTTTTTTTCAAAAATAGTAGAATCTATAAGATTAGTAGCTCATACTTTATCTAAGGATATATTGAAATTAACAAAACAAAATATATATCGAATATTGCTAATTTCGATTAAACCGTATTTCTTAAATGTTTTAATCTATTGGAAGGAATGATTTTATATAATAATGTAATATTTAATAATGCAATTTTTGATTAAATAATGCTGAATCTGTTATTAATTCTAATATATACTTACATATCATGTTCCTTTATCAACGAAGGAATTACACACGCAACTTATTGTCGTCATATCACATGCTTTGCGCCTGATGACCCGGAAGATCGGATAATTTTTTTTTCCATGTTATTTATACAATTTCGTTAAGCATTTCGTAAAGCGGTTATACTTTTAATTAAACAGTTTATGTCAACAACTTTCAGTGAACGATGAAAACTGTTTTCCCAGATATTATAATAAGTTGATGTTTTTTTAGAAACAAATTAATTGATATAGAATATTTTCATACTAAAGATACCTATATACATATGTAATTAATAAGCTAATAACGAGATGACCAGGAATGTCCCGGATTTTCTTGAAACCCTCAGGAATTGCTTTTAGCGTAAAATATCGCGGACCCGCGTCTCAGCGTTTTTATAAATGGGCCCTATAGTTTTGAAAATATTAAACAATTCCAATGGATTTTATGCATCTAAATACACTGCAAAAGAATATATATATAGATATTCATTGTGAGCATAAGGAATAGTGAAAAGTTTGACTTTCATCGGAGCCTATTTATTAAAACGACGATATGCACGGGTCTAATTATTTTGCACAAAATTTGATTCCTGAAAACTCCAAGAAAGTGTAAAATTATCTTTTAACTGATGTATAATGAAATTTTTTCATTTACAATAATTTATTGGATTTTAAAAGATTTGATTAAATTTTACGAAAAAGTGTCATTTAGTTTGTGAAATTGTAAAATGTCTGTTTCTAATATTAGATTTTTCCAATATTTTTCTGCAAATACTTCTTATAACTATATTTAAATTGATAATAAATATTCAGAGATGACACAACCCAAGCTGGTACATGTCTGACAGAAGGTCCCGGACTTTTATATGGCGAATACCTTCTACTCGATAAAATACTGTCTGCCCAAAGATTACTCAGTGGAGTATACGATAAAGAAGTCCATGATGAACATCTGTTCATTGTTACACATCAAGGTATTTAGAGTCATTCATTATTTACCTCATACTAATTTCAATTAATATATTAGAAATGTAAATTTCACCAAAGATTAATAAAATTTGTCATTTATGCATATTTACAAAGGAACACACCGAGGAACACGCGTAACCTATCATTATGCATATGAAAATACTTGTTTTCGAAGAAGATATTTTTTTAAATAAATATATACTCGAAAGAAAAGTATAACTTTTCCGAAAAGTATAATGGTTGATCTGGCTTTATTTACCATTTCAGCCTACGAGCTATGGTTCAAGCAAATAATTTATGAACTCGATTCCGTAAGGGCATTGTTCAGTAACGAGGAGAAATTCCACGAAAAGCATGCACAGAACCCGATACATAACGAACAAAATTCCCACTCGGAAGCCATTGACGAGTCTCGGACTTTGGAAATTCTCAAGCGCCTTCACCGAATTGTGCTTATTCTCAAAGTAAGTTGTTAATTCTTTTCTAGAAAAAAAATTGAGCTTCTTGATTCTTTGTCAAGAATAATTTCTGTTCGGAAAGATTCCTACCTTACCGGTTTTTGCATTTGACGAAAATATAAAGATAGAGACTATCATTTTTTGAAAAAACTCTCTATCGGCACCTCGGTGATGATGTAGACATTAAGTGATTTCAATTTCAAGAAATCTTATCCATAATTCACAGACATTTGTGTTAATGAAAATTTCGTTCGTAATTCTCGGCGATTTTTATCTTCGAAATTTTCGAAAACAAAAATCTCTGAGAACTGTGGATGGAATTTCATGTAATTGAAACCAAATGATAAATAAATAATATTAACATCATTACCGAGGCGATAACAGAGCGTTATTTCGAAAAATTAGTCTCTACCTTTAAATATATCATTAAATGCAAGAACCGATAAGGTAGAAATTTTTCTGACACTAGCGAAAAAATTGTTGAAATACCGGTACATTCTTTTGAAGTATAAAATGTTTAAAATCTCTAATTCAATTTAACAATACGCCAGCTTTCAATGGTAAAAAGGAAATTAAAATAAATTTGTAAAGGGAAATTATGGCATCATATAAAATTGAAGGCTTATTAGGCAGTATAGCTGCGGAGAACGGGTGAACAACCCCTGACGACAAGCCAATTACATTGCAGTAAGGGTCCTAATTGAATTTCCGACCGAGAATATACTCAACCAGCTACGTTTTCTTTATCTTTGCTTTGTTTTCTTCTTCGCACTTAATCCATTGTTGTATGTATGTATGTGTATTTTTGTTTTCCTCTCCTCATACCCGTTAGTAGTTATTATTGATAATGCGTGATTTAGTAAAATAATATGTATATCTCTTGAAGAGCATTGAAATATTTAGATTTGTAAAAGAAATAGTAAAGTACTGATCAGTTTTACTTGAAGGCAGTATCGAAACTTTTCGTGTTTATATATATAACACTACGATGATGTATAAGAATTGACTTTTCCGTTCGTGCCGAAAATTTTGTTTCTCATATCATAATAAATAATGGCAACGACAAGTATCGCTTTCAAACTCTATGAAACTTGTTCCTATTTTTTTTTGAAAATTAATTTAGTTTCAATCTATACATGGATGGCCTAAGTTTAGCGGTTGAAACTGAGCTTACGCATTTGCCTTACAATATTTGCCACCTGTCAACCCCCATTATCGTTCTCTCAAAGGGGTAGCCCTAACGCGACTCTCGAGTGAGCGGTTAAATTTCATCAGCGGCACAATAAGCTCGACTCGCATCATATATCCACTGGTTATATCCCCGAAACAAGTGGATCAATCGACTCTGCAACCCCAGGGTGGCGAGGCTACATATAGTTATACACAGACCACAGTGCGCATATAAACATTCTGACACTCTATCGGGTCAGTCAAGGCGATCCCAGGCATACAGCTATATACGTCGTGTAGAACAAACGCAATATACCCTTGGTAGTCGGTGAGAGCGCAGTAAGCGCAGTTGCCCTCGAAACGGCTGCACGGCGCGGCACACGGACCGACTCGACGGGGCCGGATGCGTGCGCAAGTGCGTGCGTGCGGCTTTGCGATGTAACGGAGTAGCTGGCACTCTGCTCTCCGGTGCCGCGACCTGGAGAGAGCAAGATTCGAATCGATCAAACCGAGATCGCTGAGAATTATTGCAAGCCGCGCGAGCCGGGGACTCGCCCAACTCCCTATTATGTATATACATGTCGCGCGAGGGAGGAAAGCCGATACTCCCATTGGCAATGCGACACCGCGAGACTTTATATTTTATCTCATGGATACTCGACAGTCCTTATAAGATCTTTACGTAATCCTCATTTGCGCTACGCGCCCCAGTAGCCATATACCAATTCTCCCGCCGACCGTATATATATATACTTTATTATATTCATATGTGCATGCAGATACATATGTATACATTACTCGAACAATTATGCACGCGCCGCTGATGATTCGGTATTATTATTGTGCGCTTGCCATGGCATGCATATATAAAAAGGTCGCCTATACTATCGCCCAGCTGCACTGTACTTGGTGTCGAATGAAAAGAATTGGAGAAGACAAGGTTTTCTTTTTTTTTTTTTTTTATCAAGGACTAATTATGTTTAGCCGATGCTGACTCTGCGGCAATCATTGCAAGTAAACCGATATTGACATCATCGTTGCTATTACCCAACAATCCGGAAAAGCTAATAATTTAGCGCTTCATGCGACAATTCCCTATCAAAGTTTTGTTTTATTAATAAAGAGCGAGTCTGGTTTACCTGGCTGAATGTAATGAATACACCATTTATGTTATTTAATCAACTCGATACTTGTGTGGTTGTATAATTTTTCACCGGAAGATACTTTTTATGCGTATACACTCTAAAATTATTATTCTGGCCTACTATTAATAAATACAAGGTTGCACGACTCGAATTACAGATTAAATATAAAGCTATAGATGATCGTTAATTAGATATAATTTAAAATTCTGCAGACCAATTTTAGAAAAAAACCATGTCATTTGACTCAACAGTTATCTCTGCACAGACATTTCTATGTTTCCTTTATAGTTTTCACATTTCCAGTTATGTAACTGCAGTTACATGCGTATTCTACCTCGATCAGTAGCTCAGGGTTATATAGGAAATCACAAGTCAAAACTAATATGGAATCTTATAAACGAATGATAATTTATTCTAATCTAATCTCTTAGTAAACAGTGTTACAGTAAACTTATGCTTCTATTACTTTCACGATCTATATTATGTATTAAATGGGAATGTTGATTAAATGCGACAAAATGTGACATGCATATAGATAATTTTACATTCAATCATAGATGATTTCTTCAATGTATAAAAATCCAAAATAATATTTCTTTTAAACTCGTAACTTTTGAAAGTCCTCAACAGCTTTCTTATTAATTATTGAAATTGAATTATGAATATTTCTACACGAATATAAAATAAGAAGCCTATCAAATTACGAAGAGAAAGATAATAATAAAATTGGAATAGCATTCGATCTAGTCGAACTGGTAGTCAGAGCGAAAGCAACCATAGTATAGGACAAATGTGCACCGTTCGCGACACATATAAATCAGCTTTTAACACAATTTTTCTTCGATGAATGAAACCTTCAGCGAAATTTTACCTGCACCCAATAAAAAAAATCGAATCATTTTTTTAGGCCTAAATACGATGCCTCCCCAAATTATAAATCTCGATATTTTCATTTATAAAAAAAAAAAAAAAAATCGTGTGCCCTCAGCTGCTGGTGGACCAAGTCTCGATCCTGGAGACGATGACGCCCCTGGATTTTATGGCCTTCCGCGACTACCTCTGCCCGGCCTCGGGCTTCCAGTCCCTCCAGTTCCGCCTGCTGGAGAACAAGCTCGGCGTGAAGCAGGAGCACCGGGTCAAATACAGCCAGAGCTACACGCGGGTCTTTGGCCGCGACCCGAAGGCCGTGGAGGCGATTAGGCGGAGCGAGGAGGAGCCGAGCCTGAGCCACCTCGTGCAGAAGTGGCTGGCCAGGACCCCAGGCCTCGAGGTCAACGACTTTGACTTCTGGGGAAAGTACAAGAGCTCCGTCGACAAGATGCTCGAGGAGCAGCGCGACCAGGCCGAGGTTCGTCGCGGCAGCTACTGGCCCTTTAGATCTCTAGAGAGATATGATGAGAGATAAAATAAACGTTTGCAGGGACAGCCAAAGGAGGAGTTCCGCAAGCACCTGCTGAGCAATGTAGCGGCGCGCGAGGCCGTCTTCGACTCGATCTTCAAGGAGGGCCTGCACAGCGCCCTCGTCTCCAGGGGCGAGCGACGCTTCTCGCACGCCGCCCTCCAAGGCGCCGTCATGATCACGCTCTACCGGGACGAGCCGCGCTTCAGTCAGCCGCACCAGATTCTCACCGCCCTCATGGACATCGACTCCCTCATCACCAAATGGAGGTGTAAGCTGATACCTGCACCTCGTACAATTTTTGCATCACCGCAATTATATCGCTCCCGCATCTGCCACTAGGTCTTTTATTAATTTTAACGCTTTCCTTGTAGATAATCATGTGCTGATGGTCCAGAGAATGATCGGTTCACAGCAGCTCGGTACCGGCGGCTCTTCCGGATATCAATACTTAAAAACGACTTTGAGGTATGACTCAATGAAAACCTACCTAATGAAAATACTGTTATTGTTTAAATTTGTTTTCGATATTCATCCGAATCATTCGGTTAAATTCAGTTGAATACAAAATCGAGATTCCGGTTAAATTTTTTTAAGCGCGAAATGTTTTTCTAGGTTCGATTATAATTCTGCAGAAAATTTTTTATTAAAGAAGAAATAGTTTTTTTTTTTCGAACTCTTTCAAACTCTGCTCGTGTTCACCAAATTTTTCCAAACTCAATGTAATGACAATAATTAACAGTAAGATGTTATTGTAGCGATCGCTACAAAGTCTTTGTCGACTTATTCAACCTCTCAACATTCTTGATACCTCGTCACTTGATACCACCGCTTACCAAGGGTATGAAAACAAAATTATCAATGGCTTGGGGCTACTGGGGTCTCGAGCAGGAAGACGCAGCTGCAGACAACTCGTCAAATGATTCAGAAAAGAAGAATCATAAAGATAATTGCCAAAATGGTGACAGAAATAGTGGTAATGGAAAGAACGGCATCAGTGACTAATGTGTTAAGCAATAGTTTAAAGGATTAAAGAAAGTTATTTGTTAAAAATTGAAAATCAATATCTCACAGCTATTTTATATTTTTAACGTTTTATTATAGACCATTACTTTGCCTACATTTGTAAAAATATATATACATAATAACATGAAAAAATTATTGCCTTATTTTGCGATTGTAACAATTAAATTATCGCAAAATTTTATTAATACAGAAGTGTAGAAATACTTGTATACTTTACGTAACTCCTTTTGTTCGTATTCGAATATGAGTATCTTATATTCGATGATTTGTTTTAGCATCAATCTCATTTACTGTTACAAGATATGATGAGCTTTAGAACACATTAACATGTACAAATACATATAAAAGCTTTATATAAATCTCTGACTACCTATATGTAAAATAACTATTTTTTCTAATATAAAGCAATTATCATTGCTTGATTAATTGTTTGATTTTTTTCGTTATAACTCGTAAATCCCTCTTATAAATGTAATTAAAGCTATCACAATTTTGTTCTTTTTCTGTCAATAAGATTATTAAAATAGTTAAAAGTTATTTTCGGTTTTCAATTAATAGACTATGTCAACTGAAGAAACTTGATTTGCTATTCCTGTGAATAAATTATAAAGACATAATTATTAATCATCAAACAATGTTCATATTGTAAGTATGTATTACAATAAATAAAATAATGACAGCATTTGCATACCACAAAGATTACTGCCAATAGCAATGTATAAGTAGCCTTTGTCTCCAAAAGATGGACCCCAGGAATTCCTCACAATATAATAAGGAGTTGCAACAGTTTTATCGTAACCAACAATTTGCACTGCGTGATTTAAGCTCGTAAAAGATCCATCACAGTGGTATTGAATTACACCACCAAGATAATTTTGCCATGAGAGTGCATTTACTGCTGCAGCAACTGGTCCTTTTGTTGCAAGTTGTTTTAGAAGAGCTTCTTCAGCAGAGACAAAACTGTCGATACATGATATTAGTTTAAAATAAGACTATATAGTAAAGTACTTTCTTTTTTAGATTCTCAATATTTGTATATGATATTTAATTCTGATACTAAGTAAATTAATATGAGCAAATAAAAATATCTTCTTTTATCTTCTACTATCTTTTAAATAAAAAATTTTTATTAATTAAAATGTTCATTAAATTTTAAATTATAATATCTACTCAAGTCATTTCATAGCAAATGAACTTAACTTTTTCTCAACTTTTTATTATACCTTTTTTTCATTATTATAAGTTTTATAAAATATATTGAAAATTAAATCAATAAAAAAATTTGAAATAAGCATAAATTGTCTTTTTCTTTCAAGGCTGACAACAATTTCATCGTACGATAATAATCAAATGAATATATTATATAACAAACCACTTTCAAGGTAACTGATGTGTAATAAACAAGACTTTAACACTTTGCTGTAATGAAATGATTTGCTCAAAGCAATTATATTAAAAACTTAAACTATAGAATTACTGTAATTTATCCATTATTTAACTTACTTATCACATGTGAAGTCTGATACTCGAACACTGGACACTGATTCTGTCTTAGAAGTTGCCCTATCAAAAGAAAATAAATCTATAAAGGCCACGAAACTTTTAAGATTAGATTTCTATTTATAAAATTTATTTAAAATTACTTTTTCAATTTGCAAGCATCAGTTGTTCTAGTTAAAGGATAATTTATTTCAGGCACTATCTTAACTTTCGAAGCAACAAGCCATTCAAGTAGACTACAAATATCTCCACCTTCACAACCAAAGTTGCTATTTGTTGCACAATCAATCATCTGAAAAATATGTACAACTTTATTTGAACAATTTTACATTAATTAATTTTTATATTTGAAATAATAATTTTTAGATATAAAAAAATCACCTCCTGAACACTAAAGGCACGTAATGTCTTATTTGATATGGCAAACATTGATTCAACTACTTCTACAGAACTAAAGGCCCAACAAGCTCCACAATTGCCTTGACTCTTTACTGCAGTAACAACTCCTTTTTCTCTCCAATCCCATTTCTTTGGTAATTCGACAGCTGCTCTTTGGTACCTCTTTAAAGAATGTGTATGGTGATAAAGGCACTGATGGTGTCGTTCACTACGTGTTGGGAGGTCAGGTCGAAGATGCAGTGCAAGAAATTCTTGTTCGGTCATGTCTGAAAAATTTGTCAAACCGTATCGTGCACTATTTGTTGAACTTCTAAGCCTATTCAAAGTTTCAATTTTTCGAAGTGATTGCTGAAAATAATTTAAGTTATTTTAATTAGGGGTTTAACAAGAACATAATACAAATATATTCTACCACTGTAAAAAACTTAACAGCTCATTTAAAATTAAATAAATAAAATACAAATTTTTTTTAATCAAACAAATAGCGCAATAATATAATTTTATTACATGTTTAAAACATTTTAATTCTTTTATCAACTACCTACTCATAGATATCATAAAAATAAACACAAAACTTCACTGCCACAATTTTTTTAATTACTGATTTAAATTCTTAATTAAAAATAAAGCGATTGTTATCACTTTTATTTTATTATACTACTTGTTTATGTTATATATATAACCTTAAATATCAACACAATTTAATATCTTACTTGAAACCGCGCAAATCTTTTCTCGTATTCCGGAGGATCGGATTTGTACGGCTTCTTATAATCCGCAACGTAGGCTTCAAATAATTTTGCATCTTGAGGCTGTGTGTCAGGAGTGTCAGGACCAACTCTTATAGGAATTGCAAGAAAGAGAAGGCTCACTATAAAAATAGTCAGTGCGATTGTTTTCCACTCCATCACGATCGTCCACAATCACCCTCCATCATTTGTACCTAAGTTAATTATTGGCTTATGTACTTTGACTGACTTCAGTAGCTCTCAAATAAAATCACCATATTAAGTGCATTCGACCTTCTGTAGTGCATAACTGAGGAAAAAAGCGTCATGAGCTAGTAAGTATAAAGGAAGACAACGCATATGATTAGATAAAGCCGGTTATTCCAGGGACGTGAATCAAAGTTCTTGGAGCCCCACAATTTTTTTCATAATAAAAATGTAATTTCAAAAATTCTTTTTTTTCATATACCTATACAACTTGAAGCTAAATATAACTATTTATTTAATGTAAAAATATCAAAAACTAATCTAATTAAATTTATGGACACCATAAATTATGATTTTGATAAAGTGCAGTAGTATTTATTTGTTTGATTCATTCTAATAAATTTTTTAATTTTACAGTAACAGATTTAACATTACTTATAAGTTATGAATACAATTTAAAATAGTTTAAAATAAGAGTTAGATTCCAATTATTTAAGCTAAAAAATAATTAGACAATATTTTCAAGTTTTTTTTTAAATTTTATTGAAAATTTAATGGTCAATGAGATGTTTATTACACAGGTATGTGTGGTGGTATCATAGGATTATCTGCAACAGGTTTAGCTTCAGAGGCTGGCGTTGCGTAGAAAGATTCTTCTTTAGGTTCTTGAACAATAACATTGTCTGGCAATGGTTTCTTTGGACCGTTCTTGCCATTGGGATCCCATGGCAACATAATCTTAACTTTAATTCCCAACACACCTGTAAAAAAAGTTTTACAAATTTAAAATAAGCAAAAAATTAAAAATGAAACATCACTTTAATTTATGAATTATTTACAAATATATTTATTCATGATTGATTCATTACCTTGCCTAAGAAGTACGTGACGAGTTGCGGTATTGACGTAGTCATTTGTAGGTTCACCAGAGTGAATCATAAGTCCATCAACAAACTTCATCGATTTGGCTCTTTGACCACGGAGTTTACCGCTGACAACTACCTCACAACCCTTAGCTCCAGATTCCATAATGAATCTCAAAACTCCATAGCAAGCTCTAAATAAATAAGAAAAGAAAATGAATAGAATGAAAAATAGCGTTGGACATAAAAATCTATTCAAAGTACAAATTTTAATACTTTGATATAAAAAAACTTTTACTAAATTTAAAATTATTTCTTCCTAAAGTATAAATGTTCTATTAAGTATATTACCAATTTATTTCAAAATATTATAAATTTATTCTTCATTAATCTATCTTAAACTTGTATTATATACTTTAATAAACAATTACAATATTTTAATACTTAAAATTTATTGTTTACATATACAGATTTTATTAAATTTTAATAAAATAGTATTATAATAAAATAAATTAATAATAGAAATTTGTTTTCATAAAATTGTAATCTATTATTTGATTACACCTTCTGTTTTACATTTATTTTAAATAAATATGAAGAAGTATGTTTGAACAAACCTTCGAACAGCAAGTCCACCAATCAACTTGTATCTGAGAGATTCAGCTTGGGCAATAGCGCAAAGACCTCTGGTAGCAACTTTCTCAGCGTACAGTTCAACACTGTGATCTTTAAAGTTAAAACGCTTCTGGACTACTGATGTCAGTTCCCTGATTCTTCGTCCTTTCTCTCCCAGGACACTTTGTGTGTGAGTGGCCATGAGAATGATCTCTGTCCTCTGTGGAGTAACTCGAACTTCCACACCGGAGTAGCCATCTTCTGCAAGCTCACGAGTTAAGAATTCGTTCAGCTCAGCTTTGAAGACTCCATCTCCCACAAACTAAAAATAATAATAGTATAAAATACATGAATTTAGAATATTGTTAAATACAAGAAATCCAAGAAATGAAAAACTAAGCAATTTTCAAAAACAAATAATCAGTATGAATAACAAAATAAATAATAATAATAATACGACTTTGTCACTTAAAAAGATGTAAATAATTTTAAAATTTCAAACAACTTAAAAAAAGTGTTCTAAAACTTTATAACACCTATATAATCTTATGAACTTTGATATGATAACTTGACTGAATAAAAGTTAAAAAACCATTTTGATTAATTAACTACTTACAATTGCAATTTAAAATATTAATTGAATGACAATTGAATATAGTTATGGCAAATAAACACATCTTTAAGAAATTTCGTCAATATACATAGGTAATTATTAATGAAACAAAAACATCAGCGGTTTATTACTGAACAAGTTAGGTTATGTCTCACTTCACTTAAAAATAAAAACACTGCACTTATAAAAACTTAAATAAATGTAATAAATGCACAATAAATAGTGAATCACTATGTATTGACGCAATAGAAAAGGAAAAGATCTTTTCAATACTAAAAATTATTAGCAAAAGCAGTTAGAGGCATGAAAGCGTCGCTGTGTCAACAGCTAGAGAATCCATCAAATCCGATTGTTGTTTTCGTAAAAAACGTCTTCACACTGTCGAAATATTGTTAAGAACCCTTTACAGCTTCTATTGTACAATATATTTTTTTCACAAATACAAAATAATCTTGTTATTTCGCCACAAACCTTCCGTTTCTTCGAAATCGTCGTACCAGCCATGTTTAGAGCTTACGGCAGAAAGGAGAGAAAAAGGGAACCGGAACTTGTCGCTGTATCACCAAATGTCCAAACAGTCCAAACTCTGAAACTTCCACGGAGCATGGAAATACTTCTTATAAGCTGTTATAAGTACTTCTTTCCTATTGGCTATGCAAGCCCGATATACCACCAGAATAAAATGCGATCCCGTTATAAGTACTACATAAGTCGAAATAGCTTTAAACTTAAATTTAAAGAAACAAATACCTATAAATAAATTTTAATACACTTAATACAGTACAATTATGTTCTGCATGTCACATTTGACTTACACATGCGATTGTTATAAAGGGCGGAATACGCCCAATAAATATCAATATTCCAAATTTAGACATAATTATTTTTTTAAGCTTTTATTATTTATTATAAAATTTAAAGTACAAAAACTTTAGTACAAAAAATTATATAAAATATATCTACGCTAACTGCCCCCGTGTAACTGATATATTATTTATATAATACTACCTACTTTATTTATTATACAACACATATATACATAGAAAACAATTAATAAAAATTAAATATCAATTTCTTCGTCTAGACGCTCTGACTTAGAATCGGTTAATCCCTGCGCACTTGCATCACGTTTCAGTATTAGTTTTTTATATCTCTCGACTAAATCACCTATAGATCGCCGTTTATTATTTTTTTGAGGCACTTTTTCTTTATTTTCTAGTTGTAAAGAAACTTTTTCTTTGTCTTCTAGTTTCGAAGGTTCAATAGTAGAATTTAAATTTGGATTGAACAAAATCGGTTCTTGAGATAATTCTTGACTTAAATTACTTGAATCCATTAATGAAATACAATGCTGTTTACCCATTAACGGTAACATCGAGTTTTCAGTACTTGACATCATCCTCATTACACTATTGTTAACTGTTTAATTTATTTAAAAAAATATTTAATGATGCATTTCTTAATGAGATTTTTATTATTTTTATATGATAATTAGTAGTAATCTCTTACCTTTATTGTCATTTAATTTTCGGGATGAGAAAATTCTAGAGTACTTATCAGCATGTTTAAAATTTGACTTCAGCTTTGTTGGTGTAAATGGTTGAGATATTAACTTTTTATCATTACTTGCATCATAGGAAGTCATGTCATCAAAGTTAATACGCTGAGCAAAAAGAGGTTTCCTAATTCTTTCAGAATTAATGGCCTTACTGTTATTAAATGTGTGTCTGGAAAACAGTTCTTTGTGAGCACCTAAATAAGTAATAATAAAGAAATGTTATAACTCTTTTACATTACATAATCCAAATATTTTTAAATTATTTAAGCTGCCTTACCTTCCTCAGGAGTAAGCTTCAAGTGATTTGGATAATTGTTTGGCCCTGCTTCACAACTATTTATTTGAATCACTGGAGATGTCATTAAAAGCATTTTACTTAATTTAGGAATGGTTGAAAGACTTGTTAAGGTATCATTAAATTCATCAGTGTTTTGAATGTCAACCATGTAATTTTCAAGTTGTTCATGTAAATTTTGAAAATAATTAATTGCAGTTTTCAGATCATCATTTCTTAATTGTAACCAATCATTATGTTTGGTTAATTCTAAATGTTGCTTTTTTTGAAAATTTGTTTTCATCTTTTGTAGCAAAAGATTAAAAATATTAAAAAAGTTTCGTAAATTTAAATTTTTTTTTGTGTACAAACTGTAAACCAGAACCTAAACAAAATACAGAAGTTTAATTAAAAAAAAACAAGGAAACTTGCCAGTGAGTTTTAGATGTAAACCAACTATTTCATTAAATTACCTGCTTTTCTGGTGGTACCAATTGATAAATAGGATCAACATTGATTCGATCAATATTGAGAGCATCTAATATTTGTGAATTACCTGTTAAAATTGTTATTACATTGCTCACAGATTTTACCAATATATTTATTTCTTTCAAAACTTGATGACTTATTTCCAGTGATTCAATTGAATCACTACTTACAAAAGTATACCATGCTAAGGTTGAGAAAAACATAATAATTTATTATAAAATGTATATAAAAACTGATATGAACTGCAATGAATAGAAAATGCACTTACTATCAACTATTTCATTATCATCTGTATTTATAATTTTTTTTCTAACAACGTCATTAACAGGTGCACTAACAGTTATTTCTTTCAAGTCTTCTCTCATTTTTAAGATTTTTAATTTCAGCTCATTTTGCTCTTTATTTTTTTTCCTATATATAATGATATATAATGATAAAATATTTATATATTTATACTTTTAAAATATAAATAGTACTCAATGTACAATAATTAATATAATATGGCATATATTACCTAAGAAAATCATTTGCTTCCTTTTCCATGTTTTCCCTCTCTCTACGAATATTTAAAATTTCTTTCTCATTATGAATTGCAAAATTATTTAAAAATGTTTTTGTTAATTCCTCACAAGGCCCTGGTTTTGGTACAATAGGAATAACAGATTGATACTCTAAAATAATAAATTTAATATGTGCATTAGAAAATATTAATATGTATATTGGAATAACAAATTATAATTACCTCGGATCAAATATGAACGAAGAACAATAAGAGAAAATTTCCACATTATTAAAATGAATTTTTTACCCTTAGCTAGTAATAAGTGAGTAGCGAAAATTGGTGGAAAATTAATATCAGGATTTTCACTCGCAATAGTCATTATACACTCCCTCACATCGTTACGGAACTTATTTTCAGTTTGCTTACAAATTACTGGCCACTGAACTTTATGTTTTACATTATCTTTGTAGTATACATTCAGCAAAAAATAAGAAACATTTATGAAACCCAATGTATTTGGTTTCTCAAACATATCCTGTAAATAAAAGAATGAGCATTTAAGTATATAAATTAAAATAAATCTACATTGTTTATTTAAACCTTGTATAAAAGTATTAAATATCTTTACCTCTTTGAAATGCTTTTTGAAATCATCGTTTGAAGGAACAAATTTTGTAAGTAACAATACATTTTTATAGAATTCAGCCGATACTCTATCCATCTTAAAAACTCATTTATCATTGATGTAAAAGGCAATATTTATGCATTTTGTACACGTTTTAAGTAATGGCAATGCAATTTAAAGATGTAAATGACAATCGCCAGTAATTATTATACTTTTTATGCACTCTGGCAGATAACCCGCCAAAACTCTCTAAACTGCAGACGACATTAAAAAGCTATACCTACCCTACCTACATTCCTATCACATACATGGCTAGATAATAGGTAGATAATATTTAATAATTTGATACAAAGTCCAAATTTATTTTGAATTCTGCTATAACTAAAAAATATATTCAATTTGAACAAGTGGTTGGACAGTTTGCATTGCATCCGTTGCATTTCGGATTATCAGAAAGGCACCATTCGGCTATGTTCAAGTCTTGATGTCAAGAAAAGGCTCCAATAAGCGGCTATGTTCGTATGGGAAACCGGCGGAACGGCTCGTTCTCGCGCGAATAAAACAACTTGTCCACAACAGCATCTAGCAAGCGCCGCACAGTGGGATAGGGAAGCGAAAAAGTGACAAAGTTCCCGATTCACTCGAATTCAGAATCAAAATAGTTTTCTCAGCGGGAAATGGTTTGTTTTACTATAAAGAATACGAATCCGTTTCCCTCGCAATGCCTCGAACCACGGATTTCATCCCACAATCCCACATGTAAAAACAAATATGAATAAAGATAAACCGACAGTTAAGCTAATAATATTGTAAACTCTTAAAATTTGGATTTTACTGTAATATTTTCATTTTAACACCCGTTAATAATTCAAAATTAATATAAATGTATTATTTTGCAGGCATTGGCGTGGAACAAGTAGCACTTGTCGTTAATTTTGATCTTCCCATGAACCAAAATCAGCGTGCAGACTGTGAAACGTATGCGTAAAGGACGTATACCTGCATAGAATAGGAATTACAGGCAAAGTTCATAAATTCGGTATTGCAATAAACCTTTTGGATTCACCACATGCAATGCAACTTTGTCTATATATAGGCAAAAAAGAAATTAGTAATTTTTTAATAATCTTATTTTAACACATTAAAAAGGAAATCACTTGATTCAAAAAATTGTGCGAAAAATATCACATTATTTTCAAAAATTTACTATTTACCATTTACCAATTACTTTTAAATTGCTGCGCATGCTTAAGAAAAAGATATGAACCTTGAGTTTGGACACTGGAGATGAAAAACGCTTTAATTAATAAGAAAGAAGATCATCAGTCATATTTTGTAATTTTTTTAACGCAAAAATATACATTTATAACAATAGTTTAATGATTTTAATTCTATTCAAAATTCTATAGAGTATTAAATACAACTATGATATCATAGTATATACTAAGTACTAAATACTAATACAGGGCTTGGTCAGCCAATAATATCTTTAATCTTTTTACATTCAAATTATTGTAGTATAACGGACAAGCTTGGAGATTCGAGTAGTTATTTAGATAAAAATATAAAGTGTCATTAACTAAATTATGGCTGCGACGTAGATATTACCGCGATAAAAGAGTACTTCCAAGGAATTGTATTTCAATAGTTATAATGCCTGAACAAAAGATGTATACATTGTACCAACCCTACTGAAAAAAATCAGGTGAGAAATCAGGTGATTTTTCACCTGACGTTTTGACACGAGAAATCACCTGATTTCTCATGTGATGAAAACTTCGTTTTTTTTAATTAAAAAAATGTTTAAAATTCGAATTACGTAATATCTAGCGTGACATATATGTGCTACCATCCGAATGATAACACCTAAACAGGGGGCCTAAGCGAATTTATTTAAATTTTAGCGTTTTTTTATTTAGTTAAAAAATTGTTAAAATGTAAATAACTTCCCTTAGGCCCCCTGTTTAGGTGTTATCATCCGGATGGTAACACATATATGTCACGCTAGATATTACGTAATTCGGATTTTAAAC